>QNGE01004562.1:0-59224 GCA_008508345.1 Paragonimus westermani
AAATACCGCAAATACCAACTCTGACCATGCAACAGGTGAAAATGGATGCACTGACAGGTAACATCTCATTGAAAGACAAGCTTTACAGGATCAGTTTAGAGAGGTGTTGAAAATACACAATCATTAAAAATAGTTTACCAGGCTATACATACGGTCTTCACAGTCGATCAGTAAAATGATATAACTCGTGATAAAGCTACGTTCAAACCACACATTCACTTAGGCCCAGTCAGGATCTGGAAGACGTTTGCTTTGGCGTAGCGAGTGGTTTTACAAAACAGAATGCAAACGCACGCTAGTCAGTTCCTTAACTGATCAGTCAAATTCGAAAGACGTAAAATTTCAGCTACTGTGAATATTTCGTAACTAGCTCTAAAATGGCATGGTTGTACTGAAGGTAACTTTTCAGAACTCCGAGGTGACCCTAACCTACAGCTGACGGGAAACTCCGTGTATCGACCATCCGGGAGGAAGCGAACAAAGTTGCTCATTTTTTGAAACATTTATGTGCTCAAGTGTGTGCGAACTTCCACATGTCAGTGCTTCTTTGGCTTCGAGTTATAAGGTATCAACTTGACAAGTTTTAGTTCTTAGTCGTAGAACTGGACTCATCTACAATAGAACCAGGTCCAAATCTGGTTCAGAAACATGGTCTACGATGCACAGAAAACTGAATTGTGTAGAATACGCTATTTCAAGAGGAGAGCACTTGAGCTCAAATAGCGTTCACGAGCTTCAGAAACTGATTACACCAGACAACTTCATTGAAGAGAAGTACCTGCCACAGTAACATAGGCAAAACACCGCTTGACATTCGAAGTGGGCCAAGCTCTTCCGGAAAGAAACAGTACGTTAGGCAGCTAAGCCCAAGTTAATTGTACAATAATCCGTCAGTGGATTACCATAGCACATAACTCCGTTTATGAGCAATCCTCACACAGTAGTAGTTTGAAAGGCAATCTACATCCATCTAGGAGACCTGAGGCACAGCTTATTCGGCGGCAGTTTTTCACCCGAAAACAGGCTGAAATAAAGGTATCAAATAACTGTTGAAACGTGCAAACGATATTTTTCGAGTATAATCAATTGTGATTGAGAATGCGCAAGAGGTGTGAAAGTTTCCGGTTTGGATTCTGGTCAACTAAAATTATTGGCTCAAACTAAGCTTTTTTGAATAAAAATCATCAGAAAGAATAACTGAGCTGGTTATCTTTTCCCAAATACCCTGATGGTTTTTGAAAAAAACGATTAACTGCTTCTGAGTAGATATAACCCCGGATCGGAATTCTCATCAGTTGGATGCGGGTTACACATTGCTAATTTGACAATGTCTCGGCCCGCTTGCAGTCACATTGTTGTAACGTAGCACCTGGTGGGGGATTAGAATTTAAGTTTTATTCGAATGGCAAAATGAATGAGACTGTTGTTAATCTCGACGAGCAATGCATTATCACTTACGGTAGCTACGTGCTCGTCACAACAAGCATCATGCTAAAGTCACTCAAAATAATCACTTATGACGATCAGTAATAAACAAATGCCGGTAGTAGCTGTGAGTGCGTGACTGTTTTGACGGTTCTGATGAACTGGCCATATTCCATTCACTATGTGTCAGTTATACATGTCAGATTTTGCCAGATAAACAATTTCCTTACTAAGTAGAGAAAAAACATTTCTCTGTGTGTTGAGTAAACAAAACTGAAACAGAATATGAAACATTTGATGATATGTGTAGTGAAATTTGAGAGCACAAATTTTTTTGTGAGAAGTAATCAATAATTCATCAACTAATGATACTAAAGGAACCGCGCATATGACAACGTTACGTTGTAACGTCATATAGTTTTTGCGCCAAGAGACACGATAAATTGTTTTCTCTAACCCAATTAAACATGGACTGACAAACATTTTGATGCAAGGTGGTGCTACACGTGAGGTACACGTTTCAGAACTCCATCGAAATTAGACAGTAAGTTAGTCGGTTGACCAGAATGACAAATCACTGACTTTTTGAACCCATCATTAGTCCAATCACGGATATTGTATGTAATTCGCAACACATTAATGAAGTTATTAGTTTAGCTGGTCACTGTTTACAAGAGGATTGAAGGCACGAACAAATTACTTTTGAACGTGAGCTGTGGATCATACAATTACATCACACTCGCTTTTACCGTTGTTAGATCGTGAAGTTTGTTTGCTGTTGACCGGTTCTACAGTTGTTTAACTGGATTCCCTGAAGACCTGCTAAAGTCTACGAGTACAAGAAATGTAGGTGTAGCAGACGCGAATTTATCTTCGGTGATTTGGTACAGTTTTGAACAAAATATATATTCCATGTACTTGAGGAGCAAAACTTGACAAGTGTGTTTAATTGATGATTAGTATAATGAATGAAAATGTTAGACTGATCTCTTGAGGGAAATTTTCTCTCCGGGCGGATCTACCTAGACGACAGATCCAGTTTCATGAAATTCTTGACTTTCGGAATTAGAGTAAAAAATAATGCCCGTTAGTCTTCCATACAAAAGCAAACCGGCGACGGGCTTGCTAAATCACACTATGTGCGACGGTGACTAGGCGACTATAATCATGAGTCAAATTTGGCACATAGCAGTCGTTCGACTACCCCATTTTGGACGTTCAAGTTCACAGAAATTTTGAGTACTCCTTTACAAGCTGTTAAACAGGGGAATTCTTTTGGGGGTGTAGAACAACCTGAAGGCAAGCAATAATTGATATGGTTGAAAACCAGAACAGGAAGCTTTACAACAAATTCGACGTTCGTCCATTTGTTCGACACAGACAAGATGACTAGTCCAATAGTGTCATTCTGAGTCGGTCAACTGAAGGCAGTTCGACATCTTGAGTGAACAACAATCTAACACGAAACTCGGCGACTAAAAATGGTCAGTTTCGTCTTTAACATGCTCTGGTCGGCAAAGAACTTATGGTTATTATTGTCTAACTTCAGGTGATTTGGTGAATTCAAGCCCTGTCCTTGTCTCGTCGTTCTTTCCTCTCTTTAGTTAGATGAGTGGTATGCACTTAGTGACTCTTGGGTGTCAGTTGATCTAACTGTATGATTTCGAAAGTCAGTTTTAATGCTGAATGTATTAATATATTAGAAAAAAATAATCTGAAACTGTGGCAGATCTAGTGTGCCAAACCTTTAGTAGTTAACTGACTTTTCATGTCTTTGTGTTTAATCACAGCAACCAAAAATCTCCCTACTAAGAAGCTCCACTAACAGATCGTCGGCGGTTGCTTTCCTAAAAACTACTGAATGCCCAGCTTTGCTGGCTGTGAAGCTAGCTGTGAGTGACAATCGCACCCCGCAAAATCTTGCATCTCAGCCTTTCAAGGCAAAGAGTGTGGATGTGTTAGTTCGTAATCTGGTTGCGCGCTTATGACTCATGAGTATGTTGGAGCTGAACTGGTGTAGTGATTTGTCTTCTGACACTTATTTAAATGGTTTAGGAAATAAACATTGTTCAAAATATCCAAGTAATATGAACACTAACTCAGCAATTTGCAGTCTGCATAACATGATTTCTACATGTTTTATCGCATTTTTCTCACTGTAGGCTTTCAGATAGCCTCTTTAGGAAAGGAAGCTAGAGTTGAAGGATTCCGCCTCCTTTAATCTTAACGATTATTACATGCCGTTGGTCGAAGGTTGGTTTGACGTGTGGCTTTATCCATGTCTTTATTCTGAACCTGTCATCCACTATTCAGGTGACCCTGAGTTTACCTAGGACACCAAATCTATGTCACCTATTCAGGTACCAGTTCAATCAGTTCTGTTTGACAGTGACAAAAATGAGTGGGCAAACGTCAACAGGAATGCGGCTACAGTAATCGACAATTGTCTAAGTGCTACACACTAACCGCACATTAAAAACGGACTGTTCTCGTCTTACGGTGTTACTCGAAATGAAAATCTAGTGACAGTATGATAAAAAAATGTAAACGCATTCATTCTTGGAACATCTATGGGGCAACGTAATGCATTCTACTAACAAACGCCGTAGCTTTTTCAAAACAATTATGAAAAAAGTCGTCTGGGGAAAGAGACTTGCAATGTTTGAACGAAAAATAACTAGCGTAAAATGTGTGGCAAGTCATTCGCCAGATGCACTCTTGTTCACTAGTAACAGTGAAAATTAGCAGGGTTCCGGTGTCCGTACTAATGAACACATTCGAAACACTTAGTCCCCTGTGATTATGCAACTTCTACCACGGCAACCTGAGCATCACTCTGACCTGAAATTTACATTCAGAGGGTAAGTGCTCATAATCGAAAGTGGTTACCTTGGGAAGCTTTAGTGAAGGCAATTTGAATGAAGCCACAGAATCCTACCGATTGCCGATCGCTGGCTAAGTTTTTACTGATTGAACAGCTAAGTTTTTCACTACTTTGTTATTGATATGCTTGGTGAGCTACTACGTCGCAAAGATATAGTCTGATGGGACTTCTGTGCGTTGTAGATTCCTATCACGGTTTCGAAAATCTTTTCAAAAGTCGTTTTCGCTAAGTAATTGCATCCCGATTATAGTCGCATGCAGGCTGCTTGAGACATGTCAGTGAGAACTACTGTCTCATTGATTATATAGAGCTGTGTTTACCAAGGCATTCGTGGGGGTTTTGGTGATCAACTTCTGAAATGGTCGATCAAGCAGGCGAAACGGCTACAAAGTGATCGAATGAAGTGCAAGTGCCAAAACAACTCCGAAACAGCTAATTATCTTGTGTTTATTAATCATCATATCTTAGTTGATTTCTCATCCTTTACACAAAAAGCGGCTTAGGGTAACTGAGTTTTCCATGGTAGAGATCAAGTAAGCACATACTGTTACATGGCCCAATCAAATTTGGCAAGATTTTGTGATTAATTGGGACTGACGAGTTGACCGCGTCATCTCACGCCCTCTTTGTCAAGTTTTACCGTTCCGAATTTTAAGTGGACCTAATGTCTTAACAACAAGTACCTAACAATTTTGGTAGACCCTCGTTTAATTTATAATGTAAAGCACCAGTCTGTTCTCTCATGTTGTATTGTCATAAATTTCAAGGCAATACACTTTCGTTGCTGAAAGGAAACTAAAAATTGGTCAACTTCGAAACAGTTTTTTAAGACTGTTTGTCGTCTTCTTGCTGTTCTTCCCACAATATTCTTTTCTTGGAGAAAGTATATGGAAAACTGTCACATCTGCCGTAGTAAATCTATGTTTACTGTGGTTACTACAAATATGAGTCTAAAGAGAAATCTGTATGTGATAATGGCTATTTCTCATAGGTGGAGTCTTAATGTGTCTATCAACTTTATTGTGTGAGAAAGTGTCCTCACCGTCAAAAACCCGTAGGTAGCAATTTTAGGTGATTGAAAGGTCCATGGTGCTAATTACATGTGTTCATTCACAAGGGTCACTCATCTAACCACAAAGTACTTCGTTTCGATTCGTCTTTCTTTGTGGCACTGACAGGGAAGATACCAGAAGATAAAATATCAAACGGCGAGGAAAAGAAAGAAAGTGTGAAAACGCAAGGTCAGACGAAGCCGTGCTACAGATTCAAGCAAGAAATAACGTGCTACAACCTGCCCTATGGGAAAACGTTTCTAACCAACAACTCAAAAAGTCACCGAGTCCATAATCGGAAAGATGGATTCTAGTCAGTTTACTCAGTTGGACATTCAAGGACTCTTTCGGTGACCACATCTTGTCTGATCACCTTTTAATTTCACCCAGTTTCTGGTGGACTCAATAAATATTGGTTGATACGGTACATACTCAGCAGACATGCAGGGCAGGTGACCCGATCGTTTTAGGATGTATATTTTCATTAATTTAACCAGTGGAGCACTTCTCTAATGTTCTTGAGAATGTTAGCTGACAAACCACTGCGTTGCCCACGTGATTATCAAAAGTACTCTGAGTTAACTGTCAGAAAAAGTTTTGCTGGGGTTAGTCACGTACAAATCACATTAGAAACGAAGGGACAAAATTGACTGAAAATCGTTAACGCACACTTACGAGTGCACGCCACACACGGTCACTATCGTCCAAAGTGGTTGGGCACATTGTGCCCCCCATTGACAGAGACCGAATTTTGTTAAATGGGTTTATTCACGTCTGTATAAACTATAGATGCGAATAGTTAGTATAGTTCGCTTTTAAATCGACAGTCAGCGTTGTCCGCTTTTACACTTGTTTGAGTCTATTCATATCATTAGGGAGTTACTGATTCACACTATATATATATTATTTAATTTTCTTCGTTGCCGGGGAAGCTTATGTGACTGTTGCTGTACGGCCTTTACACTGTCCACCATAATTGTTCTGTTGTCTGTTAGTTATGTTCAGATACGTACCATGGACATTTATTAGTCAACATCCGAGCTGACAATAAACCATCCATAATCAGTTTTTGTAGAACATCCAAACGCGTCAATCCGAATCCGTGTGACGATACCAGCGTACTTCGATAAACTGGAATAGTTCTGGTTGGACATGTGTCCTGAGACCACCATCGACTTGAAGTATATTCAAAAACCTGGGTTATTAACATCAAGCCTTACTATCAGACTACCGAGGCAACAACGGTTTGTATAGTTAAACACAGTCTAGCAATTGCCTGCAGAAAACCATGGAACCTACTGTCTTTTCTGAATGATACGAGAGTAGTTGACAAGCTATACTGACTATCGTATCCAACGTTATCTTAATTTACTCTGCATGTGAAAGAGCTCTCATCTCTGTTTGACTATGTGTGGCTTTGAGTTCAGGTGAGAACAGGAAGACAAACATTTCGAAATATAATCGACAAGCATGTCCTTGTAGCTTAAACAATCAATCTAAGAGTAAATTCTGGTAATTTGAAAGCATAATTGATTTACAAACCACCGGACAGTCCAGCGGTCCAGCAACCACAGAGCGTCTTCTGGACGATAACGGTTAATACGTAAAGTTCAGCATCATTCAAAACCGATCGGAGCTTCTGTATTCACATAGACGGTACGTATACTCACCTTTAAAAAAGCACTAGGCCGGAGTCGCGATCCTGTTGTAGCTCGTCGACAGTTCATGTCGGGATTTACATGAGGTGAATTGTGTTAACCAGTACACCACTGAACTCAGATTAGGCATGACCAGATTACTGCAAATAAACTGTGAACCACATTTGTCTTCAGTACTGCAGTTTTTAACGCTGGTGAACAATCACCACTGTTCCTTCCTCCAACAGATGCACGAACTTAACGCATGTCACTGAAATCTGGAACATTGATGAGCAGCCATGCTATTTGCTGAACGTTAGTTTGTCACACAGTTAATTTCTGAACTTTCTCAGAGACTGAAAGCATTAGTGAGCTTTTATACAAAATACAGACCCACTACTTTAAGTCACTACAGTGAAGGTGAGACTGAAGGTTACTAGTGTTGTTCATGTGTAGTTGAACTCATTCACAGATGGGGGGGAATATAACGTCTTCATTGCAGAAGGTGATGTTTATACTCCAGTTGCTGGTATAAAAGACTGTGCGTACTGTACTGCTATATTATGTAACCAAGTTTAATCACTATTTGAAGGTTAACAAATGTTAGACGGTAAACACAAGCAGATCATTGATTCTCATCATTTATCAATCTCCATAGTTCTCCTTCCGCAGGTTACTGGTGGGTCGGTTGCTTATGGACTAACGTTAAGCCGTGTTTGAAAACATTCACAGTTGTATCTTCAGTTTCACTAGCAGACTGTAAGTTGATGAAGACCTGATCCTCATAAATGGGAAACTTATCCTCTTCAATTGTGGTAGGCGGTACCTATGTTTTGGTTTCCCTTTCGCAAAGTTACTTTATTAGCCGCTCTCGAAGGAAGTTAATTTTTGTTCCAGGAATTGACTGCGGTTGGTAGCCCCATTTGGAAATCTTGGTATTAATTTTATTCTTTTCCCAAACGTCGCCTGACTAGGATTGTTTGTTCATTTACAATATCACCATTTCTAGTGACTGTTTGACGTTCGATAGACTGCTCATCACTTGAATGGTTTGACGTTACACCAACATACTTTCGTAAATTTTCATCAGTTCATGAGCTGGTGGACCTGAAAACCTCGAAGACAACATATCCAGGTTGTTCCAGAAAAAGGGGACCAGGATACAAAGCTTGGATTACATACTTCAGCAAAACCTAAATATGTAAAATGGGTTTACACTCCGTACTCAGTGAAAGTTGGTTTTCATGTGCATACAAAACAAAAGATAGCCAACAAATCGAATTTTAGCCAACGAAAACGAATTCTACAGGCAAGAACGAGCCGAGGGCCTAGTCTGACGAACAACATCAATCGGTGCTTACCGAAGTAGCCATCACAAACATCTGTTCAACAGTTGTTGTTGACGGCCATAGAATTTTAAATTTTGAGGTATTACGTCACCAAACTGGTGCATTTTGAGACAACTTCATAAACAAATAACCTGAACAATGGCCCCGTTGTGAATAGTCAGCAATATTACACTCTATCCACTGTTATCCCCGTGGTAATTAAACCGCTTTAAAGCGAAGGACAACGATTCGAGTAGTGAGCTCAAGCCGCAAACACTTCTGGAGTTAGGCAATGAAAGTGGGTTTCACTCATACATTGAACAAATCGTACAGTGATTTTAGATTATTTTTCCTTAGTTGTGATAGCACGAAATTATTTAAGCACCACCGGTTTTAGCAGCCCAATTTAACTCTATTCCCCTCTGGCACTTCGTTTTATAAGCCTTGTCTCGCGAGCACAGTTGTCTAGAGTGCACAGACAAACACACGCACTTATGTAAACTAAATGTATTGTGTGTAGCCTGGGGGGGATTGCATTGAATTCCAACAGGTTAGAGCCACAGGCGATCGTTCTTTGGGCAATGGCTAAAAATTAGGTATGAAGGTAAACCACTCAAGGGTTACAGACCATAGGCCAGCGGCAGAACGACCGACTAAGTGAAAATGACAGGTTACTGAGCTTTGATCATTGTGGAACTTAAATTTTATACAAGTAGACAAAAGACCATCTTTCTCAGTTATACGTCTTTCCATCTTAACTGGAAACTGCCGGATCAACTCAATTTACAGTTACAAATAACATCGAATCAATTGTATCCGGTTATTCTCTCTTGAATTAAGTGTATATGGACGCCGTAATGTAGTTCATGCTACTGGTGAGTAACTAGGTTAATCCACATCAGATTGGAGATGGTAAAAATTTTCATGTACCCTGTTATGTTTTTATAAATACTAGCAATCAAGCTAGCGACAATTGAAACGCAAATTTGCCAAAACAAACCTGAACTCACGTGTCATTTAGGAAAGACGCTGTTGACCTACCACGTTTTGATAATGAAGTACAGAAATGCTGAAAAGTTTGATACCTGCCAACTGCCACTACCGTTCTAATAGTTCTGGACCCTCAATCTAGTTTTTTGTAAAGGAAATCGCCTGGTCGGACATCTTGGTCTGTTGAACACTTCTGCAGTTGTGTTGAAAATGTTATGAGGAGATTGCACGTCAAATTGATAGTTATACTTTCAGTTGTCCATCTCTGACCCAATGTTTGGTTGTAGTTTGTTCGGTTAGTAGAATCAAGCAGCTAAAAGATAGCTGAACAGAACAACAATTCGTGATCTGGCACAACATTCATAATATAGAATTCTAGTTAAAAGCTTCTCCATTCTTCTACAGTTCTGGC
The DNA here is from genome assembly GCA_008508345.1 of Paragonimus westermani. Lineage (NCBI taxonomy): Eukaryota > Metazoa > Platyhelminthes > Trematoda > Plagiorchiida > Troglotrematidae > Paragonimus > Paragonimus westermani. Next base: position 9,729 of record QNGE01004562.1, read on the forward strand.
CAAAGTAAGGACTTTTATCTTGTTACTTAATGCTTTCTTGTATTATAATTAGCACTCAGGCTTGTAGGAGATTTTACAGAATCCTGTATTCGGAATACGTCATCAGAATCATTAGAACTCTTGACAAATTGATGATTACGTAAGTAAAATGCGGCGAACTGTGTAGAAAGACACATTTGGAAAATGAAGGAACAAAGGCCACATATGAGAAATAAATTTTGATCGTTGGACTTTTCACACCAGAGTGGTGGTGCATTTTAAACTTTGCCCAAACCGTTCGACTGTCGACGTAAATGGTGCAATTTGTTGGCGGTAAAAGAACGTCTATTGCTATCAGAAGCAACCGTGCACCTTAGAATCGTTCAGAACTGTCAGGAACAATGATTGAAATCCCTTACTGAATGCAATAGAATAAAAACACTCTGGGAGATGAACTATTTATATGATGTGAGCTGTTTGAAGAAGCAAAACTGAGGAGATTGGGCCTGACATTAGACTGCATGTTAACTGTCAAAAATATCATGTTGCAATGTTTTTCATACTGCAATCTTTTGACATTTTTGGTAACATGGTGCTAACTGGAATGCTTTCGTCTTGGTCTGAATGTCTAAACTTGTGTCCCGCATTAAAAGGACATAAAGAAGAGTAACAGAACAACACACAACGTTCACTTTGCTGCTGTATTCGGACAAACTGCCCGAACGTCGACCACTCTATTGACACATCAGTGATAAACACACAATGTGTTGCAAAATGTTTCCGCGTTCTTAGTACATCTTGTAAAATTTGGTTTAATTAATGCATTTCTGAACCTCTGGAGTAAATAGGTTAAACAGTAACAGGAAATTTGTTGTGTTGTTTGCAATTAACCTCTAATCGGTGACCCAGCGAGCTCTTTTTGATGTACCTCATATGAGCTCAACGGGACACTGTTATCAACGAGAGAATTTACACACAGGTTCTGTGAACATATTCTGAATGCCAGTTAGAGTCTTTATATAGCTTGATCGTCATAACAATTCCAGTATGGTAGTGTCGGGCAGAACAATTCACTAATCAGCCGTAGTTTATCATATGGTGAGATTTGCTTGTAATATGCTTGGCGAGGTATGCTTGAGTTTCTCTTGTTTTATTCTATCACATTTTTTTAACCCCTATTTATTCAGAGGACACTTACTTCATCCCTAGTAGTAAGTCTTCATTACCTTAGTAAACCTTCGAGAAACTTTCTAGATGTACACAGGTTCTGAGGTTCCAGTCACACTGACCCTTCTTGTGAATCCAACCATAATAGTGACAACCGAAAGTACCCCACGAGAAAAATACATAAGCAAAGTGTAGCAGAACCGTATAAATTAATCTTTCGAACATCAAATATTCAGTACGTCCATAGGCTGGTTGGTTGGACATCCATTTTCCGTAGCTCCGGCTAAAAGGGCAATCCAACTTGAAAAGAAGTTCCTATCGTGGAGTCAGCGATTGGAGTGAACAGAACACTCCCTGTTTCCTCTGAGGTAGGTCAGACAACGTGGGTATCATTCACCGGTGAATGTTGGAAGTTTACATATGATAATTCAGTCTTGTCTAATGTGCAATCAGTGGCGTAGTGGTCAGTACGATTACCTGATGAAAGCGTAGCCGGAGTTCCCAGCCCGAACGTGGCAAAGCTACCTACTACTAATGAGCTCTTACAAGAACGCAACTCAAGTATTTTGCTTATATTCGAAGGGGACTGACTAAAAAGTTTGTGAAAATGCGACAGCTGCGTTCAGTTTTGAGTGGAGTTCAATTCAAACCAACCAACACCCACTGTATTTCACTAGTGAGAGAGTGATTCTGATTTATATGTTCGGAAATAAGTTCAGTAAGTGTAGTACTTTGACTGATGTGAACTCTGTTTTAATCCTCAATGAAAGAAACTCTTCCAGTAACGAAGTTTAATTTAGACATCTTGTGCTAATGCATTCTCATACTGGAACCGGCCAATAAATGAGTTTAAACTTTGACCTGTAACACTAGAGTAAGAGGTATTAATTAACGGTTGCTCATTTGCATCAAATTAGATCGTTTGTCGAATAGTGTACAAAAGGAACTGATTGACGTGTAACAATAAGATTACTAACTGTGAGCTCTTAGTTACCAAGCAGCATTGTAATTGTTGTTACTGTGACAACGCGATGCTGTATAAGGCAAACAGTAACTGGTTACCTGAACATTGGCGAGTGTAATGAAGATGCAGGTCCAACCTACCATCGTATGAATGACATCTATGCTAAGTAACTTGTACATAATTCAACGTGAGATGCAAAGATGGAAATATTTGTATGGCCGTGTAGCACTTTTCAAGAAGCGGTATCAGTTTAAGGTGCCTCAGTAGACTTCTGTGATATTGCTGACTGTCCTTGAAGCGGATCGTATTGGTGTATTGAGTGGAGAGCGCGAACAGAACCATCTGTGTTACAGCGATTATGCTGGAAGGCTTCTCTGCCAAATCGACTAAGCATGCATTGATGGAGTACAATAATCTGGACGCACTGAGGTGGTGAAGCTGAGAACTATGACTTAGACGTAGCAACTAACATCAGTCTGACGGCTATTGCCATGTGTCGGTGGTGTGTATCGGGCATTAACAACAGTCCCGTTACAATGAAAAGCACTGAGCTACCGGTATATCATTAAATAAAATATGGATTAATGGGACGTAAACTGAATAAACTAAGGCGGAAGCCATGGACAGAAAAATACCTGACTTCGCGGACTCAACGGAAGCTTGAATTTTAAGGTGGTTCAACGCAACGTTCCGAAACTCTCAGAAGCACATCTGTTAAGTGAGCTCGATAGTCGGAAACAGAACAGTGAGCACATCGAATGTTGTTAGATTCCCGAAGGGATACTGCATATTTTTCTAAGTTCTCGAGCTATATGGGTACTTTCATAGTTAAATGAAACTGGCACTCTAATGGCGAGATGAGGACTAACGGACGTGAAGAGACGAAAGAAGAGCTCTGAAGAGACAACCGAACGCTTTCGATGACTAAATATCAAGATTTACTGACCATTCTAAGTGACTTTCGGATTAGTTTATCCAGGCGAGATCTCAACATTTGGAAGGCGCTAGCTCATAAGCATGCGAAAGATCCAGTTGGTCATCTGCGCATGGAGAAACCTGGATGATGCCCACTTGACAGTAAAGGTCCTCTCCTCATTTGATGCAACGGTGACAGTAAAAATCCTCGAGCGCAACATCAGTAAAAAGGGAGCAACTAACCCTGATGGTATTCACACGGATGCGAAGTTGTCAGCAAGTGTGACATTCTGACAAGCCGGATAGTGCTTCTAGCCAGCTAACAGGGTCAGCACAGTGATCCTGAACCCGACTGGTGACACTTATCCCTAGTGGCAATCACTCGGGTGTTACCTGACGACTTGGTAAAGAAACTGAATAGAAACGTGTAGAGGTTAACTTTTTTGCCAGGTAAACTGTGAAGTTAGCCCTAATGAAGACACCTTTGAAACTAAACCCGAGCTCTTAGAAGGACAGCCACTTGTGTGGAAAGTTCTGTCAAATATCAAACTACAAACTTCTTGCAAGTTCGTTTTCCCTGTAAGTCCGAATATTGTCTACATAAAAGCTTGCTAGTTAATACAGAAAGTTAAAATGAAGTGGATTTTTGTAGACTTGAATGTGTGTCAAAAATGTCTTCTATGGGATTACTGGACTATGTAGACAAATAATCGTAAAATCTAGCAGACAGACCGTCCCTGAATTTGGTCTCTTTTTGTAGACGTCAGCCATATCTGAAATCAAACTACCGAAAGGAAAAATGATTTGTGGATGAGCCCATAAGATAGGAACGTCGGCTATTGTAGTTAGTTTCTCCACCCAACACTTCTGAATTCAGTAACAGCTGCTTGAAACAGTGAGTTTTTGTACCCTTTCAATGACCACAAAGTATGTAGGAATTAAATGATTTCTCATTCTTCCTTTCTAGCCAAGTCGACAGAACACTAGTTTATATTCACAATATGGTGGCAACTCCAGAGAACGTCCTAATTACTAACGAACACTAAACGTGCTGACAATACCAGCTACATGACCTGGTTTTGTGGTATGCCTTATAACGAATATGGTCTGGTTCCATTTCGAATAATCCGGTGTATTCTTTTGTCTCCTCGTCGAACGTACGCGCCATTGAGGAAGGCACTCAGCTACTGTTTGTTTTAAACCTAGGTTTATTCTCTAGATGCAGATGTCACTGCATAGTCGAGTAACGCGACATTGTGAGTGAGATAGGGAATAGTTTGGTTAACTACACTTACGATCAAACAAAACAACCCTGTGGTCTGAAGCTTGATAATACATTTTAACCATAGGGTGTGTGCAATTCGAGGCAGGCTAGTAGTTTTTAATCATTTCAATTGTGGTAGGATCAGCGGTGAGAGGCAGGCTTTTGAGAGGCATCTTGGTAACGGTCTTTACTGATTCCCAGTACTGCGAATGCAAGTAAGACTGTCTAGCCACTCATTTATAAACAAAGTACAAGGTTTGCTTTTTTCTTATACGCAATCATCAATGCAGCTCTATCACTGTCTGAGACATATGGAACAAACTAGGCATCATTTTTAATCAGGCAACCCAGATGATGAACGTTAAAAATACGGACTAGTGTTTGTAATCTTGCATCGTAATGAGATTGAACGACTGTTTTGAATGAGAACTGCTTTTGTGCAACAAACCAAAAGGAGTTTACACGTGAATACAATTTCACTGTTGTGGCATTTCCTCCAATAGTTCACGAAGCATGTTGGTAAGTCACAATGGGGGTGTACCATTTTCTGTTGTATTTAGACTGTTTCGTTTCAGTTGGGCTCGTCAGGGTTCACATTAAACTTCTTTTGTAATGAATCTAAACAATCTAAACAATCTTTATATGACCCTACATTATGGTCAGGTTCCCAGATAAAACTTAATTTATGTGCATCTACATCAAATGAGGTTCGTAATAATTCGTAGATTTTCACAGGGTTGTTATAGGAAGACGACGATTCTAAAATAAATTGGGTGTGCCATTTTGGTGAAATCTTTAGCACACAGTGAGTTATTTTCGAACTCTTCTAGGGGTTAGATGGGACAGGTTATTGCATAAAGTTCATATCAACCCTGACTCAAATAAGTGTATGGGATTTGATTAAAAGTTGGTTCCTTTTAGATCTCGTTAACTTAATTTCAACAGTCTACCTCAAGTCTTGCCGCGATAAAATAAAGACCTTTAAATAGAAGTTCCCTTGTTCGGTTAAAATAACTTGTAACCATGAGTGCCGATCAAAATTCTCATGATTCTATGATACACGTATATGATGTTCCGCGATCTCAGTGTCCTAATCCCAAAGAGAGTGCAAAGAAATCGGTTTCAGATTAGCTGGTTATATGGAAAACGGATACCTGTCAATGACTTACACAGACTTGAAACATCATCAATTGCAACACTTGGAAAAAGTGTACAATTTTTATTTTAAGGTGATTTGGCGCAACAGATGACCGAACATTCGACCAAAGCTAAGCAACCTCAACATTATCCCCCGGGGTTGTTGAGTGTAGTTGTTTTTGCGTTAGATCCAAAGTTAAGATGAGTTATCGGAATTTTATCTAAGATCATCGAACGGTATCTTCTCATTGTAGATTTGATTAGGTCCTAATCTTGCGAGAAAAGAGAAAGGGAAGTCTTTGACCCATAACGGTAGAACAATGAGTGGAGAAAAGTTTTTGAACGTGTGAACACATCTACTGCAAAAAACATTCGTTCTGCTTCGAATGCATTAGTAGGTGTTTATCAGTTGAATGTGACAGACCTTTGTTGTTTGCACGATGAGTGCAGCAATTAATCATCAGTGCACTAAACTTAAGTTGCTGAAGGCTGACACTTGAGATGATTGTTGGAACAGCATAATCTCCAGTGATGAGTGAAAGTTCTGTTCGGCAGATGTCCGTTACTGACTTCTTTACTAGAACCCTTATGGGACCAGAAGAATAACTTCACCCCTTGGAAATTTAACGACCGTTAGTAGATGATTAGAGAGAAAACGTATTTTAAAAAGCAATATTCATAAAAGTGGGCAGAACACGCGAGCCAACATTTTGCGTCACATTGTTTGCAGATTATCTTTTGCCCTTTGTTATGGAAATACAGTTCTGCAAAAAATCTGGCTTCCTCACATGTATTCCCCCCATGATTGTGGGTTTTATATAGCAATTGTGTGGAGATCCAAATGAAAACTGTGTAGGGTTGGCATAAAGAAACTTCACAAAAACCGATAGTCTTTACCAAAAGACACAGTTGAGAGGAGCGTTTTTACCTAGATTGCAGTACACCAAAACAGTGAAATATCAACATTCTTGTTCAGTAGGGTATACGAGAGGGGAAGTTCACTGCTGGAAAGAAAACGAACTCATGCATTTTTCATGTTTTTCAAGCTGGACCTAAAATGCTGTTTTCCACACTATGATTACAGTTGTATCTAATACGTTCTTTGTGTTTTTTCGCTTCTGTTGCTTGAATTCTGTTCTGATTGAAAAAATGACTGACAATACTACCTGTGTTTAGCTATTTTACACATTCAAGTAAAAATTAACCTTTGATTTAAAGGTTGATTAAAATCATACAACTAACGGCTAGTCTTAGGTAACATTTTTGCGTTGTTTGTTAAAGCTTGAGTTCAATTTTACGGTACCTTTGTGATAAACCCTAGTTTCTCAAGGGTGGGATCTTTTTGTGTGTATGCTAATCACCATTATGTAACAGTTAATCGCACACACATTCTTCGTGACACAATATTACTGTATTTGTAATGCAAATTTATAAGCTTCTGTGCTGATTACGCTATAACTGGAATTCGTTTAGATGGTAGTTTAGGACAAAATTGTGACCGTGGCCAGTGCAGACCGGCATTTTGAGGTGAACACAACCCATTGATACTAACAGAGTGAAAGCAAACTATACCACAATCACATAGAAACCCCCACTTTACAAGTGATACTCACAGAGTTGGCAGTCAGGCGGTTAAGACCGTTGACTTGTAATGCAAAAAGCAGCCGGTCAATTCCTCACATGCATGTTATCTCTAACTGATAAGTACAAACAAGGACGAAACCGGTCGTGGAGTGTCAGTTTGAGAATGTATGTCGAGCAGTAGTGCAAACAATCCACAGAACTTTAAAACGGCTATTTTCATTTGTTACTGTTTACGGTTCATTAGCAGTTGTGCGATCCCCTGAAACAAATTGTTTACAAACTATCCTGTACACAACTTTTTTGCCTGTTTATAGCTTTTCATCTTGTAACAACAGGGCACAACCTCAGACTAACCTTGAAATGGCGGGCGCATCATTCGAAGTAACGTAGTTTGAAAGAAACATTGAACCGTACACAATGATGAAGTCATTCGAGTGCACACTGTTTAGAAAATATGACATCTTCATAAACATGCAGTGAGCATTTTTAGACGAATGCAAAAACAGCCTAGTGTTACAACCAAACGCGTTTTCTTTACGCAGGTATATTGCACATTCCAGTAAGGTTGTAACCTGTAGCTGACAATCGGATATGCGCCTGACCCTTGTTCACTAACAATTTAAAGCGTCTTTCCTGAAGGGCAGTGGAAATTTAATTTGCTATACTGCCGAGAGTTAAAACACGACGAACGGAAAGGTCTTGCGTAGTTGCCAAACAATCAAGTGAAATACACCGAAAGCCGGCTTGTTTACCAACCAGCTCTTGTGATAACGGAGAGTAGCGTTCACGCTGTGCATGAGTGGACAATAGTAGGAAGATACGACCACATGCACACACAAAACTAGCTTACACAGAAAGAGATGAGGGTAAAGAATGGTATGTACTTTGACTCCAGTTGTTAGCAGTGAGACATCGATTTCTTCAGCTAATTGCGTTGGACAGGACTCAATCCAACTGTTATTCTTAATATTGCCATTGTCATTTTCAGTGTCATCATCGTCGTCACATTCATACACCATTTTCTTAAACCAAGTCATTACCGATTTCATTGTTGAGACCGATAACCTTCTCATTATCGACAAACTTGTTTTTATTCTGTTTTTAAAACAATACATTTGAATTGCTTGCACATCCCAGTAAATAACAGGTGTTTCTCATCGTCTGATGTATGTTTGTGGAACTAGAAACAACTAACACAGTCCATAGAAATGCTGTTGGTCAAAACCTAGTACATTATCGGACATATTGCGTTTGTGTCGAACTCATTGCTTCTTGTATAAAAAATTATTCAAATGCAAAAACATCTTCCGTAGATTTTGGTTGTCATTCATCCGGTCGGCTTTAATAAAGGGCTTCAATGACTAAGAAAGTAGAATATGGTGAAATGGATCAGTTCAGTTGAATCTACCACTCTCACAGGCTTGCTAAATCAAAATATGCAGATGCATGCACACAACTGGAAGCATAAGAAGGACAAAACGCTCCAGGTGTTCTTGCCTGCCCTCCACACAAATCCGAGCCATCTACCTCAATGCGAACAGTCATCAAACGTTAACTTGATTAGCATGACGGCTTTTGGCAAATAGATGTGTATATCAAGAACTTTATATCCCAACTGTTTTTACCGCAACACGGAAGAGGTGCATGGGTGAATGTGTTACAGCACACGATTGACACGGTCACCTAGACATTATGAGGTCATATTCAACTAAAGGGTCAGTAGGTACCTCATACATACGCGTTGCTAATTCAATTGATACGGTTACTTACATGTGTTTTAGAAAGTAGACTGAAGATCGCGCCGCACAACAAACACAAACGAGTGCATTTCTTGCTTTAGGTGATGATTACTTGCAGTTTGTACTAGCAGTACAATCTTTGTAGACAGTATTAACTTTCTGATGATGTTGAAACCCGGAGCAGTTAACTTAAAGACATAAAATACAATGCAAAAGAAGAACAGCTGTTGATAACTCAATAAGGCTAGAACCACTAATCACCACCCTCCATAAGAAATTGGAGAAATAGTTTTCATTCGCAGATGCGTGTCAGACGGTCCCAAGTCAAATTTAATGTGGACTGTAAAGTGTCTTGTTTGAGTATGCGAAATACTGTGGCAACACTTCTAAGACATGTCATGCTGTTGTGGTGTGGATACTTGAAATTGACCACATACTTTTAAACACGTGCAATCAGGCGAGCCTGATCTCGTTGGTTGGAAAATGTTTTATGGGCTGAACTCAAGAGTAGGTTTGCTGTTCTGACGTCCTCCAACCTGCTCAATTGTTCTAAACAGTTCGGTGGAAATTCTGTGCACATTTTTTGTGTTTTTGGAGGGGATATGATTGACGGAGCTCACTCGAAATTACTGAAGAATTAAGACGGTCCACCTAAAGATTGAAACGAAGACCACTTAATCACATCCATTTCCCACTAACCGGTACATCTTAAAGACCAGAACAGACTTCCTCTGTGAGAATGTGTAGCAACAATCAACTTAATTCAATCCCACAAAGCGAAGACTAAATTTGGCACATTCAAGATGTGCAAAATGAATCAGCATTGATGCATTATTAACGGGATTGTGAAGATAGCGGATTGGCAGGATAATCAGAGCAAGTGTTGACCGAGTTTCGTTCAACCCTTAACTGTTTTGATGTGGTATGTCGTTATCCGCTTTTCCGGACAAGGTGGTCATCTCCCATAAATATCCTAACTTTGGATTAAAGTATGTTGAACTCCAGCCGAGGTATAAAATCAGAACCTGTTTTTTCCGAGTTGAGCAACATGTATTCGGGATGGTTCACTTGTGGTTGAGGGGCTGTTCTAACCAGACGGATCAGTAGTCAACTTGAACGTGAGACATAATTCACCATATGAATGTATTGGCAACAGACCACTGGTCCAGTATCTAATGTTGCAGGGGGAGATGATGTTGACAGTAGTGAGCACAATATAGTGCAGACAAGTAATTATACGTGGAACGATCGAATCCAGTAGATAGTCTGTTCCGATCGTCAAATGGTTGCCGGTGAGTCGAAATCCTAGTCCTCGATGCTCGACAAATGTTATATTTCTCATTGAGTAAGTGTTCATTTTGGTAACTCCCGAAAGGAAGCCTATATGGTTCAAGATTGACGACTAACTTAGACTCAGTTACAGTGCCCTTGGTTTGTGAATTTTTGTTGGTCTGAGCAAAACGATTCTGTTCCAGACTCTTCCACAGTTATTCCTAAATGTTTAGGGTCCATTGTGTGCTTTCAAGATGTTACCAACGAAACACAGTAGCCGATTTGAATGGGACAAGTCGGTTGTTCCTGAAATGACGATAATCACACGGCGGTCAATTTGGATGCCGCACGATAACCTGGGCCGGAATGGTCTTGACAAAGATATGCACTACTGAGAGAAAGTTTACCAATAGCAACAGTTGAGTCTAGTTCATCTTTTGTAAAGAGGCCGGATGAGAACTCTATTTAAATGCGAAAATTGCCGTCAAAAGGGGACATCGTTCAATAAGTATTAGCCAACTACACTGCTGCTTGTTAAAGATTAAGTAATCTATTGTCACAACGTAGTATCCGAAAGTATTTTTAACGGTTTCGAACCTTGTTTGACTGCACAGTCTATCTCACAAATTCAGTGTTCGGTGTACAAAAATGTTAACTCTACTGGCAATTCCAAACTTTACTTCACTCACAATCCTAGTTTTGTAGGCCTCTCTTACATAAGGAAAAACAATTGCTATTGACCACCTCGCAGTTTTTTGACATCGAATTTGTGACCAGTTAACCAGGGTTCTGAATCATGGGGTTGTTTTTGTCCAGTTCACTGGGATTTTGCGAAGCATCATTGCTGTGTGTACAGTCGGCTGTCTAATGTAACATGCATTCATTAATGTAGGTTAAACCTCGTCAAAAGATTAACGGAATGCGCAACGTGGTTGAATCATCGCTAAGGTCAGGATGTTCTGTGAATGCGTATCTCCATGAGGTTAGCAGTCACTGAAGCATTGTTACCAAAGGGATACGGTCCGATTGTTTTACGACAAAGAGTGCTGATTAAATTATGTTAATCATTAGGAAGTTCAAGATACATATCTTACTTTTTCATATACTCACATGAGATCGTTTCGTTCGTTTTTAGCAAGCAGGTCATGTACCTACATTGTCGGCTGTTGAAAATAAGCAGTACGCTTGCTTCTCGCAGTGTGAATTTTACAAAACTGGACTGATAATCAACGCCAGGTGGCGGAAACTACTAACCGATCTCGTGATTCCAACTTATTTATTTGTAAATCTTTACAAAACGTTAAGATATGACACTCCAAACTTTTCATTAAATTGCCAGAAAAATTGTTGAAAATAAAGGGGACTTGTTGTAAAATCCCAGGAAAGCTGTCGGACATTTTTTGGGTAGTAGGAATAGGGGTTCCAAATGAATTATACGGTTTATGACGGTGTCCACACTCCCTTTCGAACAGGGCCACTGGTACAGAGTTTCAGACATGCTAGAACACATTATTAATGCTACGCCTTTCTACTACCAAGAACTGCACCCCAGTTGCGTCTTCATGAAACATTTATATTAACCACAACGCCAGTAAGTTATCATATCTCTTCTCGAAGTGATTAAGAAGCCTGAATATCATTCGCAAACGAATTTGTTTTCGTGTGTGATACCGCGAGTTCCTTTCAAACAATTCGTCGGGGCGAAAAAAAGATATTGTGATGTGTTAGCATTTCGTGTACTCTCAACAGTTTCATATTTATAACGTAATATTTACATACCTCACGGAGTCGAGGGAAAACAGGGAAAAGGCACGTCTACAAACACCTTGTTTGCATGTGATAATTTGGTCGTGCCCAAATTTTGTAGTCGAATAGCTTGCTGTGTTGTAAGACAATATTTGCATTTTCATATCGCTACAGTGAGGATAAAGTCAACAAGAACGAAGCAACACTTGAAAATACATAACACTTCTGTCTTCTCACACGTTTTAAAATTTCCAAACACCAATGAATTTCTAAATGCATTTTGTGTTTCTAAGTTTGAGATCTATCCTTCAGGTTTACTGAGGACGTTACGTGATATCTTCCGGAGTCAATTAACACGACGGACAATAAACTTGAAGACATTGTTGTGTTGCACATTGTCCAGAGGTTTAAAACTTGGTTAGTGAGGTTACTAGTATGTGGCATTTATTCTTACTGAAAGACGTTATGCCACAATTGTGCTGACTTGTCATTCTTCGTTTCACGTAAATTTTCAATTCTTTCCTGGTTATTTTGGCCGTTGTCTTATGCCTAGCATTTTCACATCAATTTGTACTAATGAATCATTTTCCGAATTTTAACGTCTAGCCTCCAGCGTCTCTCCAGGAGCCCCTTAATTTACTTAAACATTTCGTGTCCTACTACACTATTCTATATGTTTGACACTCCTCGGCTATTTTGAGCGTGTGTTTTTCAATGAACGATTTACTCCTGTACAGTGTTCTCCTAATGCAAAGAAATGCACTGCTGATATCATACGTCGTGTCGTTAAATGCAACTCGATAGAATTTGTGGAAAACCAGCAGAACAAATATGAACTTGGATAAGTTGCATCATTTTTCAGGTCGTAAATTTTACCACGTGCATGATACTCATGCGGTATATATTCAAATTCTCAGCAGTGTACAGTATCAGGACAGATACGAGTATGTACAGTATGCTTTTTACAAACAGTGATGTTCCGAGACCAGATTAAAAAGTAACATATCAGTGACTTTTTGTTTCAGCTGGTTCATTTCAACAGGAGCACACGATAGGAGTTGCAGTGTCAGTAGTATTCGTCAATAATGCATAATGCCTTAGTATCAATATGTATATTCCGTTTATTTCGTTCACTAGTTTTTTCTTTTGACCGTTGCTCAATCGACATGGTGCCTAATCGTTTGGATAATGGAACAAATACTTTCTTTGGTTACCTCAACAATTAAAACAGGGATCTGGTTAAAACACTCACCTAACAGATAAAACACAGTGAACGATCAATTGCTGGTCCGAAGGTCGATGTTCTTCACAGAAAAGTGGATAGAACAGTTTATTTCTGAGTTGCTGTTGCACAGTAACCGAACAGGAAGAAAGTCATTATAAATTCGTCATCACGCACGATTAACGCTGTTCATTCTCGATTCACTTTTACACCATAACCAAGTTAAATATGGTGAAACGAGATCGCACATATGTGTGAATAGAGACCTCTGTACTGGAACCGATCAAATTCATTTGCTCAGAAACAGAGCGACCTTATATTAATGGGAACTAGAAAGATAAACAAGTTATAAAAAATGTTGAACTGAAAAGAACGAAATATAAAATATGAACTGCAGAGGAGATTCGAATGTGGCTGATTTCAGTGCATTCAACCCGATGTTCGGTATACGCGGTTTCTAAAGTGTTACCAATAGCAAAAAAGATTAGTTGGTTTGAAAATCCTCCAAATTTAACAGACAAGTATAGGTTCAGTGGAGCGAATTTTGCGGAGTACGAATGAAATCTGTACGAACATTTTGGCCAAGAACCGAAAAGATCAAAATCAATCACTGCTCAGAATTATCGATGAAAAAGGCGTGGTTTATTCACTGGCCGGGATTCAACAGCTTTTATTTTGGTGTTCCTTGAACTGTTCCGATTAATTTTCACAAAAATTCGATTCGACAGAATTTTATCATATGACAAGATACACTCAACCACATCGAAAAGGACATATAAACTAGCCATAGGTTTGCTGAAAAGGACAGATATACATTTTTAATAGCACTATTCAAAAGCGTATACGACATGGTTTAAAAAGCCCGCAAAAAAGTCCGGCAATCGATCATTGAAGATAGGTAATCATCTAGTTAAATCAGAACATGACATTTTCTGGTTTTATTTATTAGTTCACTGTCAATGTGATTTCAATTACAACACTCCTGAAGAAGACCACCCGAGGTGGTTTAAACGTAGAGTATTACAACTTGCTCGTAACGTTGTGCTCTTCCCAATCTGTTTATCAATCATTAGTTCACTATATTTGGAAACATTTAGAGAACAAGTAGTTCCACTTTTCTAACCGAGGTATGTAAAGTATCCTTCAGCAACAAGGAATAAGTTTGGATAGGAAGCATTTAAAAAATTGCTCTGCTCGGTTTTTAAAAATACTGTCGTTTTCCACCCGCAAAATGCTACGTTACTCTCCTCCTTGAGGTCAAAGGTTGGATACGTCATGTTGGAGTAAATAGTAACGAAATTAGTCGGCTAGGGTAACCATTTTAAAAAGGAGATTTGTTTCATAGAAGGACACTTCATTGCCAACACCCACGTCCTAACTTCAATACTCAGCCTTCAAGATGGATATACTCTTTTCTGTGCCATCTTGTCAGAAACCTGTATGAATGAAGTAGGTACCATTCTGTTTGAAAAATGTGTAGTCAGCAGAATTAGAGTCCTTCATTACTGGTGAACGATTAAGAAATTCACCAAATTAGACAACTGTTTCGTACTGTTCGTTCGTTTAGAGGACCGGCATGTTTCGCAGCTGACCTTCAACTGAAGGTCCCGGCTGGCACAATACCCGTGAACTACACTTATATGAAATAAAGCTTCTTTGTTATACAGATTTCGAGTAACAGCGTATGTGCCTAACTTCTCAGCTTCCGACCATTATGGTGAAACACTTTCTTCATCTGCGATCATACTACAGCAAATACAAGCGGATGAGCCATTAGTGAAATGAATGAGTAGTACTCAAAAAACTTTGTGTACAATCATGCCTCCAAACACCTTAGGCTGTCGTTAGGAACTCTGGCTTAAAAAGCCATCGTCGGTGATGACGATGACACGACAATCAGCTATCTGCCGTTTAGCTGAAGTGTTAGAAAACAAGTCTGTCCAAAGTTTTTATATATGGTAGAAAATGTTTTACAAGCTGTTACCTGACCGCTTTTGAAGTTTCGTGTATCAGATGTCTATTATTGTTCACCTTACTTAGATCAGTCCTTTTTATAAGAGCTATTTGGGTTTGTCGAAGAGTGCGTTGGAATTGATTGGTTGTGTACAGAATTTTCACCGTTTACCGGGAACGGTCAAGAGAAAACTTAATTGCAGTTGTTTATCACCCACGTAACTATTTGCCGTTCGCTCCGAAGAAAAATTATGTGCATTCAACTGGCCTGTCCCAGTTTGTTGCAACACAACGGAATAACAAATACCAAGTGACATCTGAAGTCTGCAAATTAGGTTTACTGTTACGAAATGCTGACAGCTCACGTCTGGCTGGTGCAGTTAAAAACTGTCCCGATGACGTGCGGTAGACAGGGGATTTTTGAAGTCATCAGAACATTTGTAATACTATATGGCTCCGATGCCATGCAATCATTTACAACAGATTGTAAGCCGACAGATCACCTCTCCTCCATTTTGTCAGTAAGCGTTTTGCCCTGTTGAATGGCTGTCAGGTCCTTCATTCTGTGGAATTGCCTACAGGAACCGAAGCTGTCATTGAGCTGTCAACCAGAAGTAGTCGGAGCCAGCTCGAAAATGGAGCGATAAACCGGAATGATGAGACGGGGAGAAAAATTCGGATTGTACGTTGAGTGTTGTGCATTCAGCATAATTTCACAACAGTAATTAATTGAAAGTAGATAATTCAAATTCGAAACAAAACCCAACGTATTGCGCTTAATATAGAAGGGACAAGAAGTGAAGCGTTGTTCATTGGTTGGTTAACACGTTTTCGTTCCCGCATCGTACAAAAATTCTTCGGGGACCTGAAAGCGAATTTCCTGATCGTCTTTCTTCCATTTTGCAACATTGTCTGAAGCCTTATGCCACTGCAAATTAAAATACCGTAGAGTTCACTTTGCACCATTGTACATACCTTCCTTAGTTTGAATCGCTGTGAAAAATCTGTCAAAGAAAATGGAAACGTTCTTAATGAATTTGACAAATTAGTTTAACATACTTCTGGTCATACACTGTATTGTGTCGGACCTCAGGCTGTGATTAAAAAACCGCCAACTTAACCGTTGAATAACTCACTATTAAGAGTCAATAATCTTGCGAACTTTCAGAACGATTGCCATCTAGACTGTGAGATAGTCAGTGCACAATTTTAGTCTATCGAAGAGATAGCTATCACATCACAAGGAACGACGTACGAACTCAGAATTTGTTTTGGTGGGAGTCACCATCCCGTGGAAATTTTGTTGAAGTCGGAAGAAACGAAAGAATTCTGGTTTTAAAGGTAGTCGTCACCATTTTGATTACGGTTCATTTTATACAGTTCACTCAACCTTAGGATTGGAAATACTTCCATAAAATTGATGAACGTATATCAATAGTCTGTCGACCAACACACGTTTTTGTCGACGAAGCAAACGGACTAAACATAATGAGTCCGTAGGTAGTAAGCTTCAGTCCACAATAAATAACATTGTAGTTGATCCAGAGAAATGGCCACACACTGTCTTTAATAATTGGATTACAGAATTTCATTCAGTCTATATCACACAGTTAATGTAAATACGATTAAGTTAATTTGTTGTACCGGAAGCCAGCAGTTATATTCGTCATTTGCCTAACTTTGACGATTGCATACAACTTCATTCCCTTTGCATGCTTTAGGTTAGTTGATCCTCTTATATGAAGTATCACAGCCTCCTCAGCCCTCTGGAGTCGTTTGGCAACCCTTTATGTGCACTCTTGAACGTCGTAATCTGTCCGCCTTTTATATCAACCAGTTTATTTCCTCCCAACCAGATTTGTACAAAACAAACGCAAACCAGAGTTTCTTTACTTGGGGCTCAGTCATAACGCAATGAGTCCACAACCAGGCTGTTGGCAAACAGATCAAGCAACTGCCCTGTTTTCTGAATGATGCACAATTTCTGAAAGGGTTTGGCTTCTAATAACCAGCTAAATTTGTGCCACCATTTAAGTCGGAAGGCGATAAGGTGACCGGTTGCGAGGGGCCATTTTAAGTAAGACAATGTCCTATAATGACCTTGGGGTAATTTGGTGGCTGTGTTTTAGCTTTTATTCACTGACTCACTAAAGGCTAACGGCATGAAACCACAGTTTGCTAATACTGAGAACAATGGTTTGTTCGCTAGGCACCAAAATCCCACAATCAACATTGTGTACCAACAAACACTTTTGTCATACAGGGTTTTCCTATAGACTAGACATTGTTGAGTTGTTTGTGTGCAGAAAAACGTGATTTAAGTTGGAGCGCAGAAGGTTATTTAAAAAATTAAGAACCTATTCAGATCATGCAGTCACATGTCGGTCACTGGGTATAGTAAATTTCCTTGACTGTTGACATCGGTGCCTTTTGACTGCTTATAGATGTGATATTTTTCAGAATTTGCGTTTGGTGGTAGACTTTTGTTTGTCTCTGTTTGAGCAGTTCCTATTCTTCCTCCGCTGCTCCAAAACCTATGAACTAATAACACTACGATTACTNGGTTTTCCTATAGACTAGACATTGTTGAGTTGTTTGTGTGCAGAAAAACGTGATTTAAGTTGGAGCGCAGAAGGTTATTTAAAAAATTAAGAGCCTATTCAGATCATGCAGTCACATGTCGGTCACTCGTAATAGTAAATTTCCCTGACTGTTGACATCGGTGCCTTTTGACTGCTGATAGATGTGATATTTTTCAGAATTTGTGTTTGGTGGTAGATTTTTGTTTGTCTCTGTTTGAGTAGATCATATTCTTCCACCGCTGCTCCAAAACCTATGAACTAATCACACTACGATTACTGGTCACCGATGACTCAACGGTAGGTGAGTTCAGTGGGTTTGTCATTGCACAATTCTTGCTTTTATCGTGGATAAGAGCCAGGTGGCCAAATTCTATTCACACCAAATACGACTTCATTTTATGATGAACGTAAAGCATATAACCGTTAGTGGAATACTGAGTTGCGATAGCCACTTTAGATATGTCTATCCGGCAGTCCTACAACAGTAACAACCTGAGCATGTATTAGCCACGTGACTCAATATTCGTGATCTCCGGCATACGCAAAACCGAGCCATCGTTGGAAGCAACTCTTATGTGGTTTGCCCACATGGTGGCAGCTGGCTTAGACAAACCGTCAAACTGTTGTTCACTACACTTTACATTACTGCAACGTTTGAAGAACAGGCTTAGTGCTTTTTAGGCTAACCGTCTGAGTGACCTGACCCCAGTAGCCCAGTGGCTTTCTGGAACGCATGTGGTTTAGTCATGATCCGTAAAAACTGACTTTTCTCTTGTCAATATACACGAACTGGCATAGGTAACGTAAACGAAACAAAAGACGGTTGCTGCCTCGTAAGTACGCTATTTGGCCAAGATTTTGAAGCGTGAAAGCCATGTCATGTGATCACAACACACCAAAGTTGCCGAAATTGTAAGATAGTGGGATAGGTTTGTCACAAGTTGGCATCTCTATTTTCACTGGTCTATCCGAAAGTTCAAGGCTGGTCCCTGGGTCGGACTTTATCGGGGCTGATTGAATTTTTCATTCTTGGTAGACATACATCTAGTGGCACGTCACAAACTAAATGTATCACGTCTGCTAACATATAATGAACACGTAAATTTGGGAAAGCGTTTTGAACAAAATCACTTATTCTGCGTACACTGATTAATGCATATGTTTGTTCCTACCGCTTTCCTCGGGACACTGTTGGATGAAGCCAACCACTGGACGGGTTGTTAACCATGAGTTCAAAGTAGGCTTTCTTGGAAGTTGGTTAGTATGCGTGACCGAGAGCTCTCCATTTTCTGCGTCCCACTTCACCTCTTCCTCGGTGAAATACAAGCCGGTTGGTTCCTCAGAACATCTGACCGACTTATATCATCGTCTGTGAAGAAGCAACTGAACCGTTCAATGCTAAGCTTCTTTACAGATACGTGAGTTTCCAAGGTGAATTCCCAAATAGTTAGGCTCCATACATTTTAGTCATTTTGGTTGTTCGTAAGTCGTTTGTTACGTATCTGCAATACGGACTGAAGAGATGTTTCGTGTCGACTGCCCCGGACGAAGAAGGAATCCGACGGCATTCCGGAATGCAATTTATACATCTTAACTAAACGTTCGGGCGTGAACAATCGCTTCACACGAAGTATTCAGTCTCGAACTTATCTTCCCCATAGTGTGCGCGATTGCTCAGTGTGCTCTAGCACTAAATAATTACAGACAAACAAATTTTTCACGCACTAAGCGAATGAGCCAACCACTTCGTTGTCATAACTACGGTCGCGCTTGAGCATTCAGCATGGCCTAAACACTAAAGTAGCACCGCCCATGATGTGTGAGAGCAACAATATGTCGACTAACTCCTAGCACTATTAAGATATGCCTCATTACGGTAAAACAATACCGTGTAGACTCTGCAATGTTTTCGGCAGAGCTACCAACTCTTACGGGAGGTGACCCGGAGTAGTTCTGTATGAGTCGTGCACTTCACTACTGATCGTTTCTCATTTTTGTGTTAAAGAGTGTTTATGTACGTATGTGTACGTGACTATTGTGATCCGACAAAGAATTACTAATGAAAGCGTTTGTCAAATTGTTCATCTAGTGATAGCTTTCGTGAGCTCCTTAAGAAGCCAGGTTTCAGTCAACTCCGATGTCCAAGAGTGAACCAGTGACATTTTATCGAAGGTTGCATCGAAACAGTCACAAAAACAATTTAAAACTTATCTGAAGTAATAAGAACGGAATGGTCGAAAAACAGAAAGCCAGGAAGGTTAGCTTGGTGTTAGTACAAGACTAAAACAGATGTAATAACTGATGTCTTTTTATCTAATGTGTTTGTTTACATATCTTATGAACAAAAATTTAGAAGTGCCTCTATATTTCAAAAATTTAATAATTTACTGTGAAAATGTTCACAGTAATTCTTCTAACGTTTACTCATATCCAGGCCAGCATTTGCATTCGCATCCTGCAGGATTGATTTTCGGGAGTTTTCTATTCCGTCTGAAGTCGAGGTCCTGAAGCTTGAGTCCTTTACCTTACGTTAGACTTGAGTTGCTGGATGGTTGATGGTTTGTTTCTATCTTTATTTAGTTGTTCAAGAAACTCAACAGTTACACCTTGAGATTCACTCAGCAGAGATGGCCAGTTGTAAACATACAGTTATAACGTTGTGACCCACAGAGATTCCAGTTAGTTTTAAGATGAGTAGCAGGTGAAAAAGTTTAGCAGCCAGAGAATTCTGTAGAGAAATTGTTGAAACAATCCGAAAATTCGGTAGGGTCCTCTGTTCACCGTTCATTTTTTCAAGAGGTTCCTCACATGAGAGCAACATGTTTCTTAGTTCGAACCCTAGGACTTCTCACGTAAAATGGAAAATCACGTATGATTTTCTCCTCTGAGAACCTGAAAATCAATGGATAGCTTGTTGGAGTACTATATTTGTCTTGAGCGGAAGAGTGACCACAGTATATCGTTGAGTTTGACCAAGAGAATATTAAGTTCCAAACGACATATAACAATTTGATTCGCACTATCATTTTGAAGATTTTGGTAGCATCAGTTTCCACAGTTTCGCCCGTGGAGTCTAAAAAGTGGATCAGTATTTAAAAAATTCAATTTAATTAGTTGATTAATTTAGTCCTACTGCTCAGCAAAAAAACATCTCGTATCATTAGGCATAATAAATTTAACAATTTATCTGACCTATACAATCAAAATCAACAGAAGCTTTCAGAGCAAACCTGTGTATAATGTTAGAATAAAATGTACATGAATTTTTTGTAAACAACTCAAAGAAGCTTTCAGCTAATTCACGTGAATGATCTACTTCAACAATTGCGATCAAACAAACTTTTTAAGACAATGTCAAAGTTTTTCATATCATCAAGCATGTCACGGTTCAAGTGGAAAACAACTTCTGAATCTTTTTTATGACGGACATAATAAGTGGAAAAGCTTCGGTGTGAATTGGTTACGAACAAACTATGCTCTAGTGAGGGAAATGTGAACAAAGTTGAACAAAATGAGACGTAGACAAAACTACTGGCATGTTTTGGTTTTAACAGTGAGCAGTCAAACAAAAATGATGTCACATATTGTCAGCTGTGCACATAAATTCACCCATGCAAGTGTGATAAAAGCTTGGTCGTGAAACTTATAGTGCAGGTTGTGCCTCATGTGATTATATGTTTGAGCTCGGTTGGACAACTCACTGTTTTTCAGATATTTGAGTAGTGTGCTTCAACATGAGCAAGCCCCATATGTGAAGGGGCTTTAACCGTATGGTAGCCCGTCCAAACCTTAATCAGATTAGACAAAATAGTAAACTAGGTCACATGCTTCGTTTATTTGGAAGTGATTAGTTGGTAGATGACCTAATGTGTAAATTAGTTTGAGGTAGAGGAATGTCTCTTCTCTGTAGTGTGTATGTTGCGTTCAGTATTGGCAGAATTTTGACGACTGAGGGAATTATACGTTTCTCCTCAACTCTTTTAGCCGACTATCCGTGAATACTTTCAATGATTGTCAAAGAACTTCGAGATAAGCGTGACGGGTCCTTATGTTGCTGGCCAACTGTGGGTACAGTGTAGTGCTGACCATAGTGCGAAATTTGTCAGATTGAGGATTTCGCAGTTAATTTCCCATGTGTACTTTTAGTATGTAGGAATGGGGTTTGAAGATAGTTGTAAAGTGACTGTTATCAAGGTCCATAAACCTCGGTTACTGATGGAAATATGCGGCGTAACGTTGTCAGTGTGGTAGTCAACAGAAGTTGAAGATCTCATGTGTACAAATTTAACTTTGATGGCGTTGACAAATTTTTTTCTGTATTGCACTGATTACGAAAATTATATGAGGTTTCTACAGTTTCCAGACATCTGAACAGATCTCACGTTGTCATTGTGCAACCACAGTGGTTGATTGATAATTCCATACCGTACAAATAAAATCAATATGGGTCAAATAAACCATAAAACTTGAGTGACTGCGTTAACCTTGGTCATAATATTATCGAACTGTAAATGCCGCTACTGAACATAATTAGTATAGCCTCTATCGTTCGAATTCAATGAAATATCACCTGTTTCAAAACAGACTTCAAATTGGTACATCTATCAATCAAAACTGTTCCACTCATATTGATAGATGAGGTTCATTTTGGGTCAGGATCTTCCTTCTTGCAAATTCTCAGATAAGATGCATTTGTTTCGGTGATATCTGAGGCAGTTTAGAAATGCTTCTCACTCCCATGTAGAAAGTTTTATGATTTTATTTAATCATAATGTTAAATAAAAACAACTAATAAGCATAATGTTTGCAGATTTAGCTGTTATTTGAACCGTATACGATTTTATTAATTCTAATAGGCAATTTAAAATGGACCATTTATTCTAGCTGAAACTACCATCTTCATTGAACATAAAAATCGGTCACTTTGATGACGGTATACGCTTCGTTTGGAGCTTGTCAATTTGGCCACATTTTGGAAATACGCGATACCTGTTCCAAATCAGCATATTCAACTCCTATTTCAGTTCATCGCCACTGTGTCCCTTACCCGGGACCGCCGATTTCAGTAGCTTATTATCGCTGAAAGATATCGTTGGCCTCCAGTTATGGTCATACGGAACAAGAACATACATGAGTTGAACCCGTTTATCAACGTGGCATAGCTGGTCGAAGCACGTATGCCAAAGACAATTTGACGATTCGTCCGTACAAGATGCAGAAATGCACTCGCCACTGTGTTCTCACAGAGTAGACACTGTGATATCATTAGCTAAATGGGCATTTAGGCAGCATAATCGACCCTCGAGTTTTGTTCACGATCAGTGGGGAGAACCAACCTTTTGGATAACCGGTATTGANACAAGAACATACATGAGTTGAACCCGTTTATCAACGTGGCATAGCTGGTCGAAGCACGTATGCCAAAGACAATTTGACGATTCGTCCGTACAAGATGCAGAAATGCACTCGCCACTGTGTTCTCACAGAGTAGACACTGTGATATCATTAGCTAAATGGGCATTTAGGCAGCATAATCGACCCTCGAGTTTTGTTCACGATCAGTGGGGAGAACCAACCTTTTGGATAACCGGTATTGAATGGTTGAATCTGGTGGTCAATGTTATTTAAAACTTGTACGTTAAGTGCTTATTATGCGCTAGTGGCCACCTTCAGGTGTTCTGCCAGACCATACTGAAGGTTAGCAACTGATGATTTGTCCCAGCAACAGTGAACCAGGTGGTTAGTTTGACCATTGTTCATCCAGACCTTTGAGATTTTTCCCTACTAGAATTCAAACATGGAATGTCTGTTCTTTCCCAAACACCTGGCCTTCATATATTTCTGAGTTAGCGTCATATTTTCCACACTGCATACGAAAAAAAGTACCCCTTTTTTTCTTTAAATGTTCCACAAATTTTCAACACAAGACTCCGCCTCACCATTACATGGGAAGGCAGTCCAATGTGCAAAATATTGAGAATAACACAACGTTAAGAACAAGTTGTAATACTCTACGTTTCAACCACCTCGGGTGGCCTTCCTCAGGAGTGTTGTAGTCGAAATCACATTGACAAACAACCAGAGGTGACGTGGGATTACAACTTGCTCGTAACGTTGTGTTATTCCCAATCTGTTTATCAGTAACATGCTAAACACGACGCCCAAACTGTTCATCTTCATTCGCACTAAATTTGGTGCGGATATCTTATATCGGTTGTAATAGTTGGTAGACATCCGAACGCCGAATGACCAGATAACAATTATGGTATAACCCATGGTCGTTCTTTAGAAGTAAAGTACGGCGACGGAGGATCGTTAACATCACTAAAGTACGCCTCGTAGCGTATCAAGGGTTTGGAATGTTTAAATATGATTGGACAGTAGAGGTTTTGATGCATACAATGCAGCATAACCCTTATGGTGTACCCACGTTTGAGGCAACAACCAATCTTCTCGTTCTATACATTTCCGAATCACCAGGCTTGAGACTGTGACATCCAGGTTTTACAAAGATGTTTACTACCTGAACAAAATTTCAATAGAATTTCTCATGGAAGATGTTACGGTGATGGTCAGTGTACATGGGTTACATGATGATATGCAGGTCCTAGGAAGGTAACGAAGTTGTCTTTCATCATAGTATACTGCCTGTAGCATGTGAGCTGTTTCCGGTGGAACCGATCGCTTTTATGAGGATTGTTTACCATAGAGAGAACCAATGTGGTGGGTTTAGAATTTATCTGTCGTTTACTAACATGCCCGTAGACAAGAGTAGTTTAACGAAGTGTTTACGTGGTGGTATTCGTGCTAGCCGAAGATAATCTTTCAGTTTCATCTTCACAAGGTTCACATGCTTTTGCTTTCATGGATTTATTTTACCGTATTCAATAGTGAACAGCATAAACTGCTAGGGAATTTTTGCAAACCAATCTCACTGGTTTCACCCCGAATTAAGCAAGCTACCGCGTCCACGTATCTTGAATGCACCGGCTCCACACCGATTAATTCTAACTCATCATTTATGACTAATTATTCGCCGGCTTTCATACACTTGTGTTCGTTCATCCCGCCCTGACTCGCTGTCTGGTAGTCACTGTGGTAAATTCAAAGGCACAGTGAATACCGAGGGCAGGTTAGATGAAATGTCACCACCACCCAGTTTCGATGTGGGTTGTCCGAACCCTGTCCACAAATGATTTGATGGGGAGCGTGGTAAAACAGTCGAGCCCTACCCACAGCGTATGAGCCACCTACGCACACAGAAACAGAGTGGTGTACAGTCGATCAATTGTCAGCTGGAAGAATATAGATGAACCGGATCCCACGGTCAGCCCCATCCCCGACTGAACCCATGACTGCCGACCTGAACACAACCTGTTGGAAGTAGGATGGGAGGGCACCGCGAAGAAAATGCTTCCACTGATGTGGCGTCGCACGTCAGAGACCAGACAGGCTTATTAATTAAAGACTACACACATTATAACAGGAACTAATACTGCTAGTTTGTAAAATATGATTCAACAAATTTCATTATGCTGCATCGTGGATTGTACGGAAGGAAAGGATTATAATGACCTGAGTCTTGTCAAAAATCGATATTAGGAATCATTCGATTTCAGCTGTAATCGAGATCGACAACGACTGTAATATGCGACTGATCCTGCCTCCTGAGTTGAAATCTGTTGGTGGATGTTGCTTGCCATGTAAAAAGCTGAGTTGGAATGCCGTTTGTCATGAACACATGTTGTATTCAAGAATTTTGTGCACAGAGGCAATTGCCGACTATCCAAATAAAATTTCGCATTCATATTTTCAAACTGTGTTTCGGAAAATTAAATTGTTACACTGTGGTGATATATTACTCAATCAGTAGCTTAAGTCCGTGTGGCTGGTATTTAGAAATTTTAGGCGTACATGTCTTTGGGTAAAGCGTTTATTTTATCTAAGGATTTTCGTAGCAAGTGACACTACCATTTCTCTTCTGGAACGTCACCTTTAATGTTCTTCGTTTGGTCACCTTGCCAAACTTGTTATCTTGTTAAATTTATTCAGCCTTCACCGTCGTTCACAGTTAAGGTTAGTTTGCTTCCTCCTGTTGATTTCAATAATTGTTGCTCTATCTTCTTACCGTGTTATTTCTGACAGACAAATATTTCGTTCAAACTAATAGGTCACTTGATCTCTTTTTACAAGATAGAAAGATTGTAGGTGAGATCTTGAGTGATCCACTGCGAGCCGCCTGTGGTGGCGTTTGTGTACGAGTCTTTCGGTTCTGACTATTGTGAATGGCTAGAACGTAAACGCGGATATCACTAGTAATGTGTCAAAAGTGAGACTTTTTGTAACTAATCAAACGCTTAACATATCCGTTGGCTTCCAAAACGAAACGCTATGTTTGAGGTTCGCTCTTGTTTGGACCAGTGTTGCATAGTCTTCGCACGGTCATGATATGATCCCTGACCATGCCTTGAGGAGGCCATCGTATTGAACACTGTGCCACTGAACTCACATTTTGCACGAATAAATTATCTCATGCTGGCGCGAACTGATGTCTCCATGACTAGGATTTCTCCTCAAATCTAATTCACGGAAACAATTAGGCTTTCTGAGTAGTCCTTTGAATACTGACTGGAAAATTTGATTGATATAAGTTGAATACCAATTAGCTGATCGCAGACGTCGGACTCTCGTAATCTTTTCAGCCAGCCTACTTCGAAAGGTACCACTGTTATACCTCATCATTAGTTCATACCTTTTTGAATGTTGTAATCAAACGTGAATGGCGTCCAGTTTGAAGGTAATCATGGCTCAGATTAAGTCAAACTTATTCATGGCGCTCAAGCACCTGGCAACAAATAATGGAATTATTCAATCTAAACTGTACGAGCCAAAATCCAAAAATTGTATGTGGTGAGTAACTGAGAGTTGTCAGCATCCAAACTCTCTCAAGTAGAAGCGCAACAGACAAACTCAAATCGGAACAGGAGAGTGTCCACGTAAGGAATGCAACTGGCTGTTCGAAGAACAACCGGTTGATTCTCAAGGGCAAGTAATCTCACAGTGGTCGATCAGAGAACGGATTCCGGTCAAACCAATTGGTAGATCATGTGAACAAAAACACTAGTGTTAGATTGCAATTCTGATTATGTAGCCCGTAAGTAGTTACATTGGAAAGTAAGCGCCAGAATGTGGGTAACATGTTTGCAAATGTGACAAAAGCCGCATCGGGGGAAAGCAAGGTTGTTTGAAATTGGAAACGAAAAACCACCATGAGTGATTTGCAGTGCACGCGGAAACTTGTGGCTTCAATAGCTGACTGGCCCATTCCGCTTGAAACTTCGCCTAGCATTTTTGACCCAGTGCTTACCATCAATCTGAGGTGACCTTGTTCAACCTGCCCCAACCAGCGTGATTTATAAATGTAAAATCATCAGTAAACAACAATTTCATGAACTTTTGCTAACGTTGCGAACACTCCTGCGCTGTTCATCATAGTGATTTTCTAAATTTGCCCTCAATTTCTAATATCTTAACGTACGATTATTGGTAATAGACACTACGGACTAACCTGCTAGCTCCCGTGCATTCAATGCGATATTCAATGAGTACAGCACTTGCCGCATCTAGGCACGCTGTTACGACCACTGGTTCGAGTCCAGCTAAATTTCAGATTTTTCTTAAATGGGTCTCGCCATCTGATATAGCTCTCTTTTCGATTTTGTCTACTATCACTGGTAAAACTGGACAGGCAGTTTGCGGCCATAGTGTATTTATGAATTCCCGTCGTCAAGTCTCTGATTCACATGTGCATTTTGTATTGAATATTTAACCAACGTGCGTGATCTAGCTTAAATTATATAAAGCTTCCTTTTTTGCGTTCGCTACTTGTAATCCTAGGTATAGCTAATGCATATTTCGCAACGTATTGCATCTTGGCTATATTACTCATTGTGTGAAATGAGGAACAGAAAAATCAAAAACACAATGCAATTACAAGTACTCATCTTCGCTTGCAGATTATTTCTGTCACTGTCTCTAATCACAAATGAATATTGTCCTTAGAATCCAATCTGCAAGCCACTATCATTTTGCAGTATTAAACCTTGTGGTTCGACTTTTAATCTCATGTCATGCGCTGACCA
The DNA here is from genome assembly GCA_008508345.1 of Paragonimus westermani. Classification (NCBI taxonomy): domain Eukaryota; kingdom Metazoa; phylum Platyhelminthes; class Trematoda; order Plagiorchiida; family Troglotrematidae; genus Paragonimus; species Paragonimus westermani. The sequence continues at coordinate 37,395 of QNGE01004562.1, forward strand.
TTTGGCTACCGCCCCCCGCATACGGCGTGGCAAGATATGGGTTAACATTCACAAATAAGGTTAGGTCCGTTGGAATCAGTGCGGTGAGTTCAAAACACATGTCTGTAATTCTGAGTTACTTTTTCAGAAACATATGGGCTAATAGTGTCCTTGTTTACACGGTACTTCCACCACTCGACGACAACACGACAAAGATACTACTAGCCAAAACGCAAGCAGTCTGTAAAAATCATCTGCACAAATAGTTCAAGTTTTACAATGGTGCAAAATTGCACGGTGTACACCGTTGTTCTCTTCAAAAGCAAATTAGGTTGAAATATGTCACCAGTTTTTGTTGATACTGTGGTGGAATCTGCTGGGAACTCACCCTAACTTGTACGAATTTCAAGGTACGTAAAGTTCTCAACCACTTTCAACGTATCACCATTGAAGGTGAGCAAAGACTTCTGTCATCCTTGGGACAGAACTTTTGCTTGAGCGAAGCGCAAGTTGTAAAGGCCACCTGGCAGTTTCATACTGACGACGTGACCTCTCTTCTTACGTGGCATCACAAACTAGATAAATATCATCATAATTTTCGTGTTTGTTATGCCGTCACTTGGAATTATATTTACAGTTCGGAAGTGACAGTCGTCCAGAGTAATATGCAGTATGTTGACAAACACAAAAACCTTGAATACGAAAAAAATTTCAGCAACTGTGAAGAACACCGTTAAAGGTCTATGCCGAACGACGAAGACATTTCTCTCTCGGGGCCTGGTTGTAAAGTACTTTGGGTATCGTGACATAGCTCTCATTCGCACTATTTCGTATGAGGCAATTTCCTCGAATATCTTACTGTCAGTCACCATCGGCCGTCTGTAAGCAGGATTAAAGTTTAACGATCAAGGGGGTTTAAAAATCTAGTCATTATAAACAGAGATAAAACAACATCCAGCCATCTATTCATGGATTCGTTTTTCCTGCATTGCAGTCAGTCTAAATGGGATCATACTGACCAGTATTTTCAGCATCGTTGGAAACAGATTAAGACTTCAGAGATTGCGGCACATATTACAACCTTGATAGTGATAACTACCGGACAGAAAGCTTTCGCTTGAGTCCGCCAGGGGGATGTATCCTCTTTTCTCAGCTTTCTTCTTGAGTTGGAAATGAACAACAGAGCAGAAAATCCCAATTTCCACTCAAGTTTGATGATATTTCAACAAGCTGTTCCGAGATTGAGTTCGGAAAGCCAGTGACTTTAGAACGAATTACCAAGTGATCTGTTCTAAAATTGTTACTGTCAAGCCGGTACCGTGAATTTCAGTTTGCTAATTGTTTTGATACTTCGGACAAAACTCTCAGGATCGGGCAAAAAACGTCTGTAATTATGATTTATAATTTTGGCAACAAAATGAGCAACTTATTTAATTCTACTCCTTCTTTCCGAATCGTATGTTTCGATTGTGTGACATAATATTTTTATAACATAATTAGCTGAATTTTTAATGTCCTGGAAGATTTTTTCAGGGAAAAGTCGGGCTTACCTAGGTACAATGAAAATTCCCGTCCTCTATTACTCTAAGTCTACAGTCTTCATTCTGTTTTTCGACTTTAAGCAAATCGGTATTCAGTGCTATGTCGATGTGAGCCATGAGTATTTCACAAAACGATTCCATTAAATGGAGTGCACACATGCCTTTGTTCAACAGTGAGTACCAAGGTTTCGTTTACTAGGGATTTCGACGCCCTACTAGTGTAGACTGTGAGAATGCGAAAAGCATGCCTTTGTAATAGGCTTCTTTGATACGTGGCACTTTAACTTCTGGGAGATGGTACATTGTGTTTGGATCAATGCGCAACGAAAACGTAACAACGTGGGCAATTTTGCATGACAGGTTAACCCGAAAAGAATTGAGAAATCTAGCCTGTTAGATACTGAATGTGGGCGCAGGTGGATTTTCTGAACGCAGACATGTGAACCGTTTACGCAAATCAGATATTTTCAACTACGGAGACCGTTTGCTTATAATCTACGACAGTCAGCTAAACAAGTATTGGATATCTTTTCGTGATGAGCAGACAATCCGTACAACCGCGTCAGATGATTTAAGAAGAAGGTTTAGGTATGATGACCTAGCATACATTTCACACTTCAGTAACACCTTAGCCAGCCGCGACACAATGCGCAAACACGTGTCGCAACCGATCCCTGGTCCCGGCGGGAATATGCGTCATTAGGGAGCTCGTTCACAAGCAAATTTCTAGTCTGATAATTTTAAGCCGGAATCTTTAACGAGTACTCAGCATGTGCTTTTAACCTAACAGAGGGTTAGGAGCAGTCTGGTAGGCTGATTATCCAACTGATTGGTTCTTCAAACTGCTAGATCTATACTCCGTCAACTTAAAGATCACGGCAACTTAGAGTTTACCCCAATTATATCTATATAGTGAATTTACAACATTTTTTATTGTGGGACTCTAGCAGCGGACCGCACGAACTGTTTGTTGACTCAGCTCCATTAACCGTTGGTGAAATGCTGGATCGTCGTCGTTAACTCGAATTATTTGGGATTAGTTCAAAACAACGTGAATTTAGGCAGATGTGCCGTGGACATCAACCCATGCTGCTGCTGAAAGGTATCCTGTTCTTACGGGTGTTTTGGTATCATAATTTATTACAAATTACACCTTATGTAAGGTAATTCGTTTTGAAACTAACTGCACAAAGGCCATTCGGCTTGATGTTTACAGACGGCTTGAAACTGCACATACAAAACAGATTCTGTTACTTTGTGCACACTTAGATGATTTTTTGGCAAAGACGTAACAAACAATAAGAGATTAAAGCTTCTTGGGTCTCAAGGAGACTCACGTACGGTAACACCTGGAACTCGTTAAAGGATTGACGTTAATGAGCGACGTGTTTGCAATCCTTACTTAATTTTACTGAGAAACTCCAACTGATTAAAACAGTTTATCTGGAATAATTTCCTTGGCTTTACTTATGTTGAACAGTCCAGTCATCCACTTGTATTCGTAGGGTAGCACCGAAGTCCACTCTTGTTCGCCAGTTAGAACTCGTCAGCCTTACATAATCCTGCTCATGAGAGTTCTGATTTCCGAATATTGAGCATGTAAAGTGGGTCTGTTTAACAATACGCCACGGAATTCACATTGTTCGTAAGTAAACCATTATGGGTAATGCGAAAACAGACTTAAAGGAAACTTTTGGCGGGAATAGACAAACTGCAAGCTAATGAATAGTTTAGAAGAGACCCAACTGAGAAAAATGTGGGCTTCAGTTGCATTCAAACTATCAGTGAAACAGCATACACGAAAGAGATCTATAAGTTGGAATAGGAAGTCACGCCGGGAGCACTGACGTGTTACATCCGGACTCGATTACCCACCCCATTCATTATGATACGAAGTCCATCAAATCATTTGGGTGACTGACCTCCAGGCAGGATTCCATAACCAGTTCACGTTAGAATACAGTGCCATTGCTGGAGAGCGAAACTGTGTTATTTATAAGTAGTTTGGTAGGTGTGATAGTTTAGAAGAGACTCAAATGTGAAAACTCCGGCCTTCAGTGGATTCGAACCCTCGACGGAAACCGTTCCGTGGTAGAAGACAAGAGTGTAAAGTGTAATAATTTGTATCTTTTATGTGATACGGTGTTGCAAGTAGGTTTTCAGAAGTTGTAATCATGGCAATCCTAGTAGCACTGTCAGCAATGACGTCAGAGCATCAGAATATCCCTTGACGGTTTTATCGCGTTGTTCCTCATTTCGTTCACTTAAACAGATCGATTTCTATCAAGGATTGGCCGGACCTAAAAACATTCTCTCATTCTCTTAACAAACTTCACGAGTAGTCTTTTTTTAACCTCATCGAAGCAATGTTTGCAAAACCGATTGTTCTTTTCTTATAAACAAAATACTCAGCATATTGTTGCCGATTGATTTTCTCTGATCAGCAGCGTGTACTTACATGTATTTCTCCGAGGCTGTGCGGATTTCATTTACTTCACAGTAATCTACGAGTGGATGATATCAAACTGTTCCTGGTATCTTGACAGATCGCAGTATCAGTAATCGAGATATCATGTAAATACATGAGGATGAATCACTGTGAACAACCATTTTACGAAAATGGAGATGTAAGGTATTGTACATAGGTTTGAGATATCCGTGTGTTTAAACTGTGAGCCTGAATTCAGACCCTAATGCTAACTTAATCAAAATCGGAATGTTCATGCATTTAGTGAATTTGTTAGCTAACTTCAAAAACCAAAGGTGTGTGAACCAAAGCGTCAACACAAAATTTTTGACCAGATAAAATACATGTCATTACCTGCTATTAACATAGAATCAAACACAATGATTGTCAAAACGAATTCTTATCCAATACGTGTTAACCTCAGTCTGACGGGGATTATTCTTTAAGAACATCTTGTACCAGTATGATGTGTCTCAGATACTTTCCTGTGATAAGCCTGAAGCAACGGTACTGGATTTATTCATGTTTCTATCCATAACTCCAACTGCTTAGCGCACGACAACCGATGGACAGTAACCTACTTGTTTTGACCAGGTCTGTATATCTGACAGCTCAGTCAACTTCTAAAAAAATGGTTATTCGATTTCTTAACACATAAGCTTACATGTGTACAATTTTCCAGCAGATCAAGGTGTGTGATACATTAGCGATCAGCCAGCACATATCTTTGATTAGGCCAATACCCTACCTAAGCCTTCAAACTAAAAGTGACTCATGCATCCCAAACTAACCGAAGATGATAATCATGTTTTTACGAGGGATATTTTATTGGATTTCGAGATTCGATATTTTGGTCGTCTAGTGTGAACTTAATTACAGTGGTCAACTCGACTGCTGCTTGCAGTAGTAGATTAGAGTTCAGAACTCGGTCGTGGCAATTGTGTGTCATATTAGTGGGTTTTCGAAAGGGTTGACTGTATAGTCTGTTAGAATGCAAAGGCTGTAGACTGATGTGAGAAGTGTTGAGGTGCTATCAGCCACAACCCCACCAGTTATCAGTGAGCACAACGTCCAAAGGCTTCCTAGGAATCATGAATACCCAATATAGCACACACTGGTTTCCTGTACTTCGTAATCAGACCAACTTTATCTCATAACTGTGCACTGCACTAACTGATATGTTTATCCAAAAACAGTGTGGGTTTTCTGGGCTTGTCTCACCTGTGTCAACTGGTAATAAAGACGCCAGTTGCGTAATGATTTGCTACACGCGTGCAAAAACATGAGCGGGCCAAGACTGTTTCAAAGTGTGTACGCAACGCTTGCATACAAACATTTAGTAAATTTGACTATTTAACGCAGGGATGAGGGGCCGAAAAACTGCTTTCGTTTCCTGGATCTGTAGCAGTTGTGAAGAAAATTACGGTTAGTGCGATACAAAACATCTAACTTGTCAGATTCAATCACAAACATTATACCTCATCTCTCTGGCCCAGGTCTACTGTCCGCGTGGTGTGAACCAAAGAACGTCAGTTTATAGGGAGCGCCAACAAATGTACATTAAATTAGGTAGACAACTTGTCATTTTTTTTCGCTGAACGACATTGTGTCTAGGATGTTCGATCACTTATGAGCACGTACCTGGTGCAGTTAAACATCCTGACAATAATGGGCTTGCCGATAACACAAATATGCTTTCACACGAATTACAACTCTGCGCCCAGTCATTCCGGCGCCGTTCGACAAATGGTCGCCCCTGATTTGTCTTGTTTGGCTGGGTTGAATCGACCACCCACTGGTACACGCCCTTTTTGGGGTTGCCAGCTTTTAATTTCGATTTAGTTGCTGCCTTTGTTATGACTGTCGTTTTGGTTGGCGCTGGCATGACAGACTCCGTTGTGGTCACTTGCTAACAAACAGACGAATATAGATTTGTTGACACGGTGGCGTGAACTGCACGTGTGCCGCAAGCCTGTCGAAGGCTGAAAACTAGACATTCATTCTGACCTGTACAGGCAATGCAGCAGTATTGCACAACCTACCTACCACAGTATTGGAGACGTGTTAATGGACCACAGTCTTCGAGGGGTCTGCATAACCTGAGTGCGTGCACGTGTGTAAAGAAAGGTAGGCTAGATGTTAGTCCTGAAGTCACTGTACACGTGAAGATATGTCATCGCAAGTTTGGCAGTGACTCAGTTTAACGGAGTTAAAAAAAACGGAACTTCTGCCAAGTCAGGTACGAGAGTGGACAAAATACTCATTCGCTTAATTGTTTGCTGCGAAGACAACAGAACTGCCTAGGAGGAGGCAAACGCGCAAATTTGCAGACAACATTGGAGTCCATCGGGTCAGACATGTGAAGTAATGTTTGTCCGACCCTCTTTTTCTGTCGGGAACTTTTATGATTAACAAAGCTGATTACCACGGTGCATCAACGTGTTTTAGAAAAAGTCGTTTAAGGGTATCTCAGTTCAACCTACACCTCAGTATCCAGGATGGCCAGTTCGTCAGTGGAGTGCGGTATTACCCTGCTGAAACTCTTCAGCCAGGAAGCTTTACGGTGGTTTGGTTCCTTGTGATGCCTTCTCACTGAGCCGGATCCGCTAGCTACTTGCTCATATTTTTTGGGGTGCCCCAGATTTGTAAGATATCCGCACCAAATGTAGTACGAATGAAGTTGAATAGTTTGGGCGTCATGTTTAACATGTTATTGATAAACAGATTGAGAATAACACTACGTTTCGAGCAAATTATAATACTCTACGTTTCAACCACCTCGGGTGGCCTTCCTCAGGAGTGTTGTAATCGATTACAACACTCCTGAGGAAGGCCACCCGAGGTGGTTGAAACGTTGTGTTATGCCTCAGACTTGTTTTATAGGCGCGATAAACAGCTATACAGAGGGTCACCAGGGAGTTCGAATACACAGTGGCAAGTATTACTGACTTGTTGTTGTTAACGGAGTCTCCGCATTCAGAATCCCCTATCGCGTGCAGCGCATGTTCGTACTGTACTGGCTGACTGCGCTTTGAAACATCCCAAGTTACCATTTCCTGTCCGTCGGAATATAGCCCAAACCCGACGGTGATGACAGAAGTCTAACCCGGTCGACTGCCATTGACAAAAATATTGGGAGTGACTAAAGTACGATAACCACACTCGGGGACTAAGAAGAACTTACCAACGGACGATTATCGTGAGCTAAAAATCGCGTGCAGAAAACAATCTTTTAATTTGTTTGCCACACTCACAAAACGTCAGCTCATTGCGGAAAGACCACAAAACTCCAGTGCATGTCATTGTCACGGCTGAGATACACGCTCTGATTCACGTTCTAATGAGACAACCATGTTAACTACTAAAACATCGATCTCATAAAATAGACATGACCGAATAATCTTGGTTAAACTTCCAGGCCCAGTAACTTATGAATAATACCCCGAATTATCGTTCCTCTCAAAAGAAATTACGACTGTCCTGTGAAGTCTGGGCTTCTCTGGTGGGTTGAGGTTAGTAATTAAATTGACTCCGCTGAAAGACGTTTCAATTAGTGGTGAGCAGCCAAATGTCCTTATTCCTTCACGTAGTAGTGGTTCGGTCATTCTGACCATGACGTTAGCAGAGGAATAGATAACGTTTCATTCTACTGCTGATGATAACTGTAAGGTGAATGCAAGTTTGGAATAAAATAGATAGTAGTTACTGTAAACAAAAACATGTGTTTAATTTACTCCTAATGTTATCTTGCTAGTGGGACAATCATTTTGACATCAATTTTACAAAAATTCATCCTAGAGATAACAGAATCGTCTCACGTGAACTTCTCGCAACAAGTGTTTGCTAGTGGTGTACGGTTTTATTCAACAGTCGCCGGCTGGCTGACTCTCAAGGTTTGTTTGGAAGCACCGACCGCGATCGTACGGAAGGTGTACGCAACCTTTTCCATTTATTTTGATCTCAATTTAACTAGAGATAATTTTGGGGAGATTCCTTACATAACAATGTTCAAGTAATTGGGTTGAATTTAACCTGCTAGCCTATAACTTGCGGATTTCCTACCAGTTACCATGTGATTCAACTGCCTATTTTGCAGGTCTGCAAGAACGAGTCAAAAGATGGTTCTGACGAACGTCGGCGTTGGCGTCGAGGACCTAGGGGTAATCGATATCGTCGACTACGACGAGATGGCAAGAAACCTACAGCACTTCGGCGAATTGCACGTGAAGAGGAACGAGCGGAACGCGTGCGCCGTTTGATCCGCAACCTCAGTCGCGTGGGCAACGGCTATCACTGTGAGTGGAGCCGACACGAGTATATGGTCAGCGATCAGTGTAGCTGCGGATGCGATTAAAACTGTCCTGACGGCCTCGTTGTTGTTAAAAGTGTGTGTCCATCGAAACTTCCGCCAGAACTCCCTACTTACGCGGATGAATAACACCACTCTATACGGTACTCATCATGCATTATTCCTTCATTTAAGGTTTTCCTGTTATATATTCTCAAATTCGGGAATCAGCTAAGTTCTTCTATTGCACAGGTACTTCATAAAATAAATATGAACATTTCAGCTACATATGTCTGTTTAATTTTTACCAGGCTCCAGCATTTCACAACTTCATTCACTTTGCTTACAGCTGAGAATTCGCTTCCAAATCCCAACCTTGTCACAATTGTACTGTATCTTTTCAACTAATCTACCACGTCGTTTGTCACCAAGCTGGAGTTTACTGAAAGCCATAAATTAGCGTCTATATAATCAGACCAGTACTGATGTTTTTCCAAATGGTTCTCTTTTTAACTCGTTCAAGAAAACGTTTACAGTTCTCTTTCTAATCGTATTCGCCTTTTTTCTCATAAGACCTGTTAAAAATTAAGTTAAACACTACTGGTACAGAAAACCCCTGGAAAACTAGAAACACGTCTCTTAGACTCTGATCAAACATACAGATGGGTCCGGATGACCTTGAATATCAAATTTTGAGCAAAGATGAAAACTGTATATGTCTACTAATGCTCCATAAATTATATGCCAACTGAGAAAGAGGCCACATTCTATGAATATCCTCAGAACACAGGGGAAATTGAGCAAGCAATACTTTGTGCTCACATATATTGGATCTAATTTTAGAAAAACTATGGTTTGCATAGCAAAATTCCCATATAAAAATCCTTGACGGCATGAAAAATGCCTTTAGGTTGACTGACTGACACTGCGTTCTCATTTGAATGAGTTGGGGTGGGGGGCTACTAAATGCATTATATGCTTCAGGTTTTGAATATTTTTGTCACGGCCGGAATTTGAACTCGGATCACGATTTTTTGTGGCAACCTTCTGGACAACCACACCACTGATTTCACACCAAAAATGACTGAATTGTTTTATGTCAATATTCAGCCATATTTATTTGACGGGACATTTGGTGTGTCTATCTTTAAAGACAGTCACAGAATTTGAGTATTACTGACAAGCGAATGTGGCTGAGCTATTCATATACTAATTTTGTCCTACCTAGTGTGAAATCAGTGGTGTAATGATCACTAGAGCTACTTCATGAAAGCGTAGTCGGAATTCACATTCTACCCGAGACAAAGATGTGCACCGCTGATAAAATACAAAACAGGTCAAACTTGCACACAGTGACTCTTTTCAGAAGGAGATGAATGAAAAATCTATGGGAATGTAAAAGCTGCAGGCAACTGTGAGTGATGTTCAATTCACAAAAACCAAAATCTTCTGTACTATATCAGTGATCCCAGTTTCGTTAGCAGTGGGTAACGAAGGTATTTCACGATCCAATGCATCACTGGTGAAACAGTGAGTTGAACTTGCAGAGCGGTCTTTTTGTAAGCCACAAGCTCAGGTATAATGGTACGAGAACAGGAAAGAACGGAACCATTCTCACTAGGGCTTTCATTTGAAAGTAATTTGGTTTGCTAGGGAATTTCGAGTTGAACATCATTTGCGGTTAATTGCAGCCATCGCATTCAGATAGACTATTCAGCCAGCCCCTTTCAAAAGCAAACACTAGACTCGAGTTTCGCTCTCATTACAGCTGGGGCCCACACTAGAAATGCGGTCACGCTTTTCATGAGGCAACCGTGTTCACCACTGCTTCATTCGCCTCACATTGAACATGACCGAATTATCAAATTTGAACGCTCAACCCCCTTAGCTTGTGAACAGTGATCAGGTTGCCCGATCTTCTCGAGAGGAGACACGGTGACTGTTCTGTTAACTTCAGTCCATAAACCCGCGATTAAGACGTTCGAGACAGGTGGAAACCTCCAATCTCATTAAAACTGCTTTTATTCGAAATAGGTTGGCTGGAAAGTCTGTCTGAATGCGGAGGTTGCGTCAGATATGTGTTGTTCAACTTGAACTTAACCAAATCCTTGACTACTCGTCTGTATGCTGAGAACGTGACTGTCGAATAGGGTCACTCTGAGAAAAATATTGCAGCTATTGAGTTTCTTCCAGAGTCATTATAATGTTCTGGTTTGTCGATAATTTTCGACGGACTTTTGGATGAGAAAGTGGAAGAATTTGATATCTAGATTTATCTTTTGTTGGCAACCAGAGGGTTCATCGTTTGTTTGCACTTCTTCGGGATAGTCTGTGGGGTTTAGGTGCTTCGACCAATCACTGAGTTGTTCACAATGTTCACCAAACATTTTAATGTTGTCTTTTATTTATTCCTCTCTCACTGGAGTAGATCATCATTCAGCAGCTCAGTTTCAGTTTGAATCCTGTTCTTGAATAATAAATTTCCTGTGACAGTAGCTATGAGTCCTATAAGTTTAGACTGTAGTAAGCGGGCTTTCCAGGTGAGTAATTTCAGATAACCATAATAATGATATATTATGTTCATGTGTTCTCTTCTCCTTGAGTTCCCCGTGAGATAGTAATCCTAAATTAAGTTGGAAAAACTTATTTTCGAGAGGAGCTACAGACCGATTAACTTGAATAAAATTTTCAAGTTGACCATCACTCACAATTGATCGCAGCGTTCGCATTCAGATAGACTTTGCAGCCAGCCTCTTTCGAACAGAAGCACTAGACTCGAGTTTCGCTCTCATTAGAGCTCATCAGTAGTGCATATCCTTGCCATGGCTGGGATTTGAACTCCGGACATTCCAATCATGAGGCAACCGTGCTAACCACTGCGCCATTGACCTCACATTAGGCACGACCGAATTATCAAATCTGAACGCTCAAACACTCTCGCCTGTGAACAATGATCAGGTTGGCCGATCGTCTCGAGGATATGCACTACTGATAAGCTCTAATGAGAGTGAAACTCGAGTCTAGTGCTTATTTTCGAAAGAGGCTGGCTGGAAAGTCTATCTGAATGCGAAGGCTGCGACCAAATGTGAGTGATGGTCAACTTGAAAATAAACCAAATCCCCGACTACTCATCAGTAACTTAAATAAAATAAGCAGATAATATACCTCCAATGGTGTGCAGCATGTGCAAACTATCAATTACGTAAGGTTGGTTGTAAAGAACACTCCTCATGATTTTGTAGACATTTGTAACACAGTCCTTAAGAAACGAACTAGCACTGTTAAAAGTAACTGTATATTCATACAAATACTGAGTGAGCGATTGCCAAATAATCTGTTGAGTTGGCACGCTTATCAGACTATGGTACACCTGGTAAGACACCAGTGAAGAGTCTGCTAACTTCATTGACTTATCCGTCGTTGATGATCGAAAATTTGTGGACTAAGGAAAATGTAAGGCATGCATCGCTGTTGAGCGTTAGTTAATTCTTCTTTTGCGGAACTTTCAACAGATCGATCTCACCTAAGTTACTACATATATTTCGGACTGTTAGGTTTGAGACGCCCAAATAAAATTCAAAAAGCTTCATTCCAGTCCGTCGGTAACAGATGGGAGTTGTACAGAAGGGGCCTAACTAAGGGCTTCCAAATACTCATGCCATATGCGGTAATAACCTTTTGATAGAGGAACATTATTGAAGTTGACCGAATTGGTCAGTTGAAAATGATTCTGGATGAGAGTATTTTTCTATTAAGGTTGATGGCACCACAACTTGTACGTTGCCCCTCCCATTTCAATTTTCACTTGAAAGAATTCCAAAGTTTCCGAATAACGACTGACTGTTCTCTGGCGAATATAATCTGTTTCAACTTTACACGAGGCACGCAAACAAGCTGCATTAACTTAAGTATGGAAGTTCCATGTGAAACTGAGCACCACACAATCCTTGTGAGTTGTTCTTGAAACACATCTTTCATACACAGAAAACAAATCGGACAAGTAATTAAGTAGTACTGTTAGTGACTTAAAGTAAAATTTGAGAAAAATGTGACAAAACTATAAAAAACATTGTAGTTTTGAGTAGAGTGGGGAAAAGTTCTGAAGCCTCTTTCCATATAACTTTACTTCTGTAGGTCCATAACAATCACTTTTGGAACTCTGGATTGAGAGACATACTTTTGGAATACCTATAGCTCCATCACACTGTCAGGACAATTGCAATATGCGATGGTTACTCGACAGCATTCTTGTTGTCGGATTCACATCTGTCTGCGATCTCACCAACTAGTACCTGTCAGCGTGATTGGAGTTAGGTCCGTGATTCAACAACTGGGTTTTTTCCGTCTACATATTGGCAGCTGGGATCAGACGTGAATAAACTTGTTCTAGGAGGTCACTCCGAACTAGTAATTAAGTGATCCACACTGCGCCCATAAACGGCATATAACCCCGTCGTTCAGATACCGTTGCAACGTATAGCGTCTGAAATGCGTTGTAACTTGCAAAACGGCAGTTCGGGGGCAGATAGGTTCACTGATTAAGTCTTCGAGAGCGATCGGTCCTGTGTACCGTTTGTAACCTTCAGGTGTGTATTTCTGACAGTCAATGCTTGTTGATCATGTTTTCCAACTCATCGGATGCACAAACGTTCTGTCGGTCTTCAGCCTCTTCATGATTCACCGTATGGTTAATCTCAAACGTAGCTTCTGAACAGCTTTTGAGAAAGTATGCCGTTTGTTAGTCACAGAGAGTTAGTTGCCAGAACACAGACGCAAACAAACAAATTGTGTCCTGGTGTGAAACGACATACCGCGAGAAAGGTGCAAAGTTCAATTGCCATAGGAATGTCACCATGACTTAGTGTGGACCTGAGAGACTGAACTCTGATTCATGCGATCAGTTAGTAAGCAAGTTAACGTGGAAGTGGAACCGTGCAAAACTCCGATCAAAAGCGATATCTCGGCCCAGGCTCTGGTGCAATATACTGTCCCATTAACGCCTTTTTTGAAATTTTCACCTCATTTTTATCCATGGAGTAAACATTTCAGTCCTGTGTACGTGTATTTTTTTATTTGCCCAGCCTAGGCTTTTGATTTATGTAAAATGTTCCCATCAGTTTTTAATACACAGTTTATAGCGTACTCGAAAATTTCACGTGCATCTTCGTAAAGAACTAGAAAGCTTCCCGGGCAGGTTGACAAGCCACACCTTCTACACGTATCCGCAACCAAGGACGCTTATGTTCATCAGCAGTTCATGGGAGCACTTTAATCAATGTAACGTAACTAACATCAGTTTGCGATGCAAAGCAACAAACACATGGAAACTGTCAGGTTCCGACGCATCTACAAAACGATTCAAGTGACACTAACAGCAAGTAACTGTGGATAAAGATATGGAAGTCGACGAAAATCGTGTGATGCATTAGTCTAATCAATTTCTGTCGACGGTCTACTTCATTGGCTTATCGTGTGAGTTCAAAACATAGCTTATTTGGTTGGGAAAGAACCACCTAGATGTTCCGATACGGTAAGCAACAGTAATTTTGGGTTCAAAGACCATTGGGAAACGGGCGACGCGAATAAGCTGGTGGACAGACAAAAGCCAAGTCAAACTCTTCGAATATCTGCGTGAAATAACTGTGAAATTTATGTGTACTGGTTTATTCTACAATGTGTAAAGACGGTGACATCAGTATGTCGAAATGATAGTACAATAACATTTCTTGTGATATGCAAGAAAACATATAACTCTGTAGATTGGTGGAAACAATTTGTGTCAGTGTCGTGATTTGCTAGCGTCTTTGCGTTGCACCCTCTAGCTTTGTTTGGACCGCGGTTTAAATAAATCATTGCATCTGTGGTAATGTAGTTAGCATTTTCAATTATAAAACTGAAATGGTATAAGGAAGCCATAGAGCAACAAAATGTCTTCCACATTCTTCCATCAACAAACAACTCCAACTGACCGCCACATCACTTCTACGGTTAGACGATATTCGGCTGAATAAAACAAGAAAGTATGTGGAACAGAAATGTCACCATGAATTCCACCATAGACTACGGAAATCATACTTGGCTTAAATTGATTATTCTACTTCAATATGTCTTTGAGTTTGCTGCTTGGGAGATGTTGGCGTCATAGTCCACGGGTGAATGACGATGCAGTACATAGTGAAGGTAGTTTGAGTTCAGCCAGTTCATTGAGCTTGAAGACATCGGGTTAATCACACCTGACACTACTGGGGAAAGCAAGTGGATCACAAGTCTAATGTCAGCTTTCTGCAAGACCTTGTCAAGCGGCTGTTTTTTTGCTGGAATGTGACACTTATGTGATAAAAACATCCGCGATTTTGATGCAAACTTCCGTCTAACAAGGAAGGATTTAAAGTTATTCCTCAAGAGGAAATGTTTTCATTTGAGTTTTGATCATTCGGTCTGTGTGTTGGAAGGAGAGTTTGATATACATGAAGTGTATTACTAAAAAACTACTTGGGCACTCTCTTGTCTACTCGGTTGGAAGTGTACTGAGTTAATGACTTCGTAACCGACTGGAACGTCGGATGGCATAAGAACATTTCGTGACTGAACAGATAACAATCGTTTACTGCAAAAGTGAAACATACTGTCCTTGGTACATATGCTTCTGTAACGCAAGGCAATCTGAACAATGTGAAAGACGAAGACGTAAATGTCCAAGGAAGATGACAGTGTTCCCTACTCAACCAGTCTACAAACAATGAAGCAGAAATTTGCTCTTTAAGAGACGAGGATTTGATACTCGAAAAGGTTATAAGCAGCGGATTTGCTGAGTTAAGGCGCGAAAGAACAAGGATATGGATAGGCAGAGAGAAGAGGAAAAAAGGAAACAATTTTTATCAAGGAATGATTATTGAATCAAAGGTTTATCAACTTTCTGCCGGAACCAACCTATATGCCACGTAAGTAATGAAAAACATTTCACCAGACTGACATATTGTAACAGGCAAGCCGGACGTTATGGATTTGATTATCCGTTACACTAGTAAATCAATCTTATGAAAAGTGGAGACACTGAGGGACAGCGTTTTTCTGAAGTAAGGGTTTTAATGGTAGTGCTGAAAACCGAGACGACAAAAACAAACATGAGTCAAAGGCTCAGTAATATGTGCACACGAGTCATACATTCGAAAAATGAAATGATGCCAACAACAAGGTAGAATGCCGAGTTAAAATATGGCCTGTTTGAGATATTTGAACTCAGACCATCATTAGACAGATAAACTGTAATGAAGCTGTCATGCTAAGATCTCTGAACTGATGTTGGCAAATTTTCACGTGCGCATACACCAGGCTCTATCTACTGTGACTTTCATGTAGTTTTGTAAACATACTTGAGGGCAGCTGAGTGAATAAACAGAACGGAATAAGTAGCGCTTTAATTTGTGGGGCTTTAGTACAGTCGTTTATCGCATCTTTCTATGTGAATGAACAGCTCGGGCATAAAAAGATATTTACAACCATTCTTTATATCAGTTTGTTCGCCGAATTCGAAGAAGTATCAACAGACTTGGAGACACCAGGTTGTGTTTTGTTCGTCTACGGTCTGTTTCAACCAGCACTCGAAATGACTAGACTTGTCAGCGGGGCTGAGTGGTAGATGAAACCGGCGCAATGCTGATTAGACCTACCGTATGGTTTGCCGTTTAATGAGCATATAAAAATGACGTTAACCGAGTTGGAGGTGTGCAGGGAAACGTTTTTCTAAGGTTGTATGCGGTAGGTGGAATGGCACTGCTACGGCAAACCTCTGGGTGAACAAGATATTCAAGATTCAAGCCATGGGAAATAGAATCATTATTTAGTCTAACCTCGAAAAGCGTGCATTTACCACAATTTGACAGAAACTACTGAGAGAGAACAGTATTGTATACCAAGCTATCATAACCCTGAACACATCGGCAGTATATAGAATTCTGTGAGGTGTAGTGAATATCTACGCATAAATATCTCACTGGAGTGATGTCACATTCAGATCTGACTGGTTACTGCGAGGGAACACCTATGGCCCTTCGTACTCGTTGGCCACTTTTATATGTAAATTCACTTAGGTCCCAGTTAAACCACTCAGAACTCACTCTGAACTGATTCACCCTCCTCAAAGACTTTTAGTTGTGGCCTGTTTCATATCATCTGTTCTTTTTTCCACCAGCTCACACATTTTTTAGTTCTGTGGTTCCCATTACGGAGTGTTAACGAAAGTTAGTCTTGCCGGCCGATACACAGTTGCCATACAGATTCCGTGAGAAATCGATTGAGACTTACTCGCCATACTACAGCTCATGCATCGGTCACCTCAGGATTTCAGCTTTTCCGGAGGCGCAGTTAAGTATCGAAAGATACTGTGTCACACAAACCATGAAAAGCACGTCTGACCGACATAAGGAAAATCAAACCGGAACGTCGTTATTTTTGAAGCTCGACGAACACGAAATAACGAGTAAAGGCACGATCCACCTTCAGCTTTTTCTTTCCAAGAGGTTTGAGATCAAATGTTCAAAAACGAGAATTTACGGAGTTTTGTTGAGTCAAACGGTGAACGCGTCGGTCATGTTCCTCGGCTAAGTAAGCGCTTAAACAGATAGAATCTACCACGATTAGTTCGGGTTATAATGAAGCACGTCCGTACATGTAATTTAAATTTCACCAGTTTGAAACATGGCTGTGTAACACAAATTAGAAAGAGAAACCAGTCGAGCAAAATGAATATGGCTCAAACGGCAACCGTCAACACATCACGAAAACAGTACACGTCACTCCGTTAGTGTTCCAGGTTGAGTATGAACCACATTTCTAAACCCCTATTTCACTTGGTGATAAATTGACTTTAATATGGCTGCTAAGCGTGACTACGAGTGGATGTTTAAATATGCCAATTTGACTGTGTTTACGTGAGAGAAATGAGACTGGTTAACTCGGAATGTGGACTGGTGTTCAGCTTCTATTCCAGAGATGGAAAGGATCTGATGAGGAGTTCAAGCAATCTGTTGAATTCCTATGAGCAGTCACTGTCTACTTTGTGTTTCATTGACACAGTTTGTATCTGTTAGCAGGTCAAATTTGACAGCTGGAAGGAGAATTAGGGTTCGCACCCCAATGATGTCGGATTATGATTTTTGTAACGAATGCAGACTTCAAAATACGTGCTGCTGATGTGCAATGACGGTTAATTCTTCATAAGTGTATATAATTTAGCGATAACCGTTTTTGCCAACAGTTAGTCCCAGCGACCACCAGCGAATTGATGGATAGTTATTTTCACCTAGTCTGGTCTCATCAGCGCCACGCACCCCGGAGAATCTAATTCACGATCTGTGAAGGGGCGGCCAGTTTTATTATAGACACTTATCCCGGGTCGTAGGAAGGTAAGTGAATTAGCTGTTGTGCTTCCTTTCACTCAAAAGCTCAAATTGGTCGGTTGATTTTCCCCCCACCAGTTTGCTGGTGGTCACTAGGACCAATTGTTAGCACAAACCTTTCTCAACCTCTTTTGAGGCTGTGGTCGATGCATGTTCGTTCGCTCCTTTGTTTTGCTTCATGGGGTGTTCGGCTGAACTGTGGAGATCTTATTGTCCCAACCGTACACGGCGTGTACGAATGTGCTGGTGTGTTCTGTGATTGAACAGGCCAACCTGACCCAGGATAGCAACGAAAACAGTTAATTGGACGTCGATGCATCACAGGGCACCTAGATGACAGCGAACTCATCATTTGGCGAAATACCGCTGAGTAATAGCGATGAACAATTCCGAAGCCACAAAATAAACGACGACCTTGAACTATTGATAAACTCAGGGGCAGTTTCATTTCTGCCTTCGCCGTACTGTTGCGTTTTTCGCCCTAATCTCAGTGGTGCTTAAGAAGGAGGACACTTAGGTTCACGTCATGGAACTCAATCATTCACCATCTCTTGTTTCGTCTCAAGTACGTGATCAACTGGGACATAATGCCGGCACTGTAAGGTATCGAATGCGGTCCACAATTCCTGAAGCCAACACAAGACTCAGCAAAAATGGACGGTCCCGTGAACAGCAATGTGTTATTTGAGTTCATGGCATAAATAATCCGTTACGCATAGTCATGTGAGTTCGAGTCCACCACATAAATCCAACCTCCTAAATTTTCCGTTCTTTAGATGTTGGCGTCAGCCAGTTTTACACCGTTTAGAACCAGCAGTTTTGATGTATTTCTTCCATGGATTTGATATCCACTAGGTCTGGTAACCACGACTCATGGTCAGACAATAAAACCTCTCCAACGGTGGTTTTATTGCGCAAGTCTTTCAAGATTAAGCAACAAATTTTTGGCTTCGAACTCAACCTACAGTTAAGAAGAGTGGACTAGTCTTGGCAGTACTAGGTCTTACTTAACACTACACACTTGTGTCCTTTCAGGTATACTTCAGCATATACACGGTCCAGCCTATCTGGGTACAAGGCTGACACTACTGCCATATTCTTAGCCCTAACTGTGTTCCGTGAGGCAGTAACCTGGTTCCAGAGGGTTATGCTGTTTATCGAAACGCTTGCCCTTCTGAAATTGTCAGATATTTAGGCGAATATGATAAAACAGAGTACGCTTCTAACAAGGTGAAGTAAAATGTTTCTTTTGATGTGCATCTAATGCATAAATAAATGGTATTTTGAAATATTCCACTGAAACCAGCAAAAGTTTATTGGGTAATTATGAAAAACCGGTATTGTTTTGTGTGTTATTGTTTCTATGACGTAAAGGTATACACTGGATTGTGCGAAAACGTATTGCATACTGTTTCGCATTTCGAATGCCTGACTATGGACTTGTTGAACTAATTCTACCAGTCATGGTGTATGACATAATCAGTGAGAGCTTTGTGATACTCTCGCATCTGTGTTTATTTAAGCATTCCTGTAGAACAGTAATTGTTAGACACAAATTTGTATGGACGCTTTCCGACGACCAGCAATTACCAGTTGTCTTCAAGATACTGACCCACTGTTTGACATTTTGGAAGACTAAATTTTTCATCATACTCTTCAGACAGTTCTTGTTACTTGATTTGTTGAAGAATAGCTTGTCAACTTAATTACGTGTAGACAATATTTTGCGGCTATCTGTCCGTGTTCCGTAGTGACAGCACAGTTAAATCCAACTTTCCTCCAATGAAAACAGCTTTTTGGATCGGGTACAATCACATGATTATTGGTAAGCTGCACTGGTAAAAAGTTGTATGTTGATGTCACAATTGACAGGAAAGAGAAACGAATTGTCAGAGTGAATATAATTTATCACTATTTAGAACTTGTGTCTGAAACGAATTATCACGATCATTGCTAGCAGGCAACCAAGTGGGCTTGTCAACACGAAACAGATGAAATTCATCATCAGTAGTTTAACAAATAACAGGGATGTGTTGCATATTATAGATAACAGGCGGGATACTATTAATGGAGGAAATGATAGCGGGATAATCGAATTCGGTGAGACTATTTTCACCACTGAGGAATAGTCCTTTTGATGGAGGACACACATGAATCAGTCGGTAATTGGATTTTGCTGCTGAAATTTTAAGTCAGATAGAAAAGATATTGAAAACTTTTTCCTGTTATTGCAACTTTTTGAGTTCACCTAGTGCTTTATATAAATTCATCCATTTGTTCATAACGACCATAAATATTACCGGAAGTTATTGTGACTTGAGCTGCCTCTAACAGCAAAAATGACATGGAATGACCTAGAACAAAAGAAACATACCAGAAATGAGGCAGAAATGGTAGGAACGCATGTACGCCAATGACCACGGTACATTACCACCTTGGATAGCGTTTCTATCCAGAAGGCCATACTAACCCTCCTTGTTTAATGGAGCGGGCAGCGTATTCACATTCTGTAACCACGTCGTTGCTAGATCATCACGAGGTTCTACTCATTTGCTGATGGTCTCGGTAGCGTTTGGTGTGGTTAACGCTCATGTTGCATGGAGATGATGTAACTCAACCATCGCAGACTGCAACACCATTGGATGACCAACTGGTTACACATCCCGAACGTTTCCAGCTACGCGCTGACACACAGTCATTTTGCTCACACGATTCTCTCAGTTGGGGTGGGCCAGTGGGCACGGACGACGACATTGTGCACAAAACTTTATGCATCACGTTGCCAAGTGTTCATCTTGGTGTTTGTCAAACTGTGGTCGTGGCAAGCCGAAACACTAAGGAGTCGCCTTACCATTTATTCTGAGATGAAACTGCAAAAACATTTTGTTGCGTGATTTTCTTGTGGCTGATAGAAGGAATTACTCCCTCCGCTCCTGTTCAGAATTTAACTACCTATCCTGGGTGTCCTCTCCACACTGTAGGTTGAAAGGGAGTGGACCGGATTTATTCAATTTGCGTTTAAAAACAACTCTCAACCCAACCTTCGAGCAATAGGTCCAAGTAACTTTGTATACATGGCAAGTTCTTTCCCAGGGTATTTCCGAAGTCAGCTTTATGAAGGTCACAGACTATTTACTCAAGCACACGTACTGCCTGAAGCAAGAAGCATGGTTCAGCCAACTGAGATGTACATACTGGACGGTTCCGTCCACGGGTGTTACACGCCCCAACTTATTTGGCCTGATAACTAACAGCAGCGATCTTTCCAATATGTTGACAGAAAGGCAGGTGTTTTTTCTTTTCTGAAACACTGTATTCATTTTTTATTCAAAAGGCTTCAGAACCTAACATCAACCATCTATTAACGTTCTTTCCTTTAAGTCTCTCTGGAGAGTTATGTCAGCATCACCTCGACACACTGAGGCCATACAGGTTTACATTCTTCTGTTTACCAAGTATCACTTTCGAACAGAAATTTGCACGAAACGCGAGTCCCTACAGTAGTGAGAATATTTCTGATAGGGAGAATTTATCTGCTCATTTTGTAATTACTGAAGCTAAGACGGGCTTGGAGTGCGTTTAAATAATTCTTACGCAGATGTCTAGCAAGAGAGCTGAGTTCAAATCTGAAGACTGTTTAGTTGCACTGGATGCCAGTCGAAATCATCTGCATCTGTCCAGTCCCGATTAATTTGAGGTGGTTTTCTTTGTAAAAAACGACTATTAACACATTCCGGTAAGTGAGACCATTTGGCGATGTCTCATCTTGTGAAATTTATTCGCTCGGAAGCTAATTTTTGACCTACCCAAAGTTGCTATCGGTTACTCAGTGAAGCAGCTTGGCATATCTTCCATCATTACTTACGGTTGAGGTCGGTATGATGGCTCATGTTTCCCTGGACTATGGAAATATGAATGCAGCATCCACATTCTGACTGTTGTCTATTTACCTCACGTGATACCGCTGTCGGCGCAAGACTTACACAAGTACCTACTTCACTGGAAAATGTGAACAGTCAGTGTCCACTGGGCGATTTTAATGTCCTAGCGTGGCAACTATGTTTTTCATTGGTTGCAAGACCCCCGTACAGTAATTAAAAGTCCTTCTGTTTGTGGGCTACTCATCAGCCGGGCCAAACACGTAATGTTTGCATGAT
>QNGE01004563.1:0-28099 GCA_008508345.1 Paragonimus westermani
GCTTCGGTCAGTGTGACAGGCTAATCCGAATCGGATGCCGCCGACAACATATGTACATATATATCTATGGATGTATACATGTATGTCAATGTCTATATACACATATATGTATGTAAACACCTCATTCGACTAACTGCAGCAAACACTGCAAATCGGCTTGAAAATAGACATACACCTCTAGCTGTATTGTATACCCCCAGAGGAACCACTGAGGGAAGACTCACTGAAGCTCACTTGACTAACGGCAGTAAGCACTGTAAAGTGAAAACATGAGCACAGCTCGTGAAATCATGTCGTGTGCGGCCCTGAAAAAGGCCCTGGGTTCTTCCACATTACACTTGAGGGCGCCGTTTCTTCATAATCCTGCCGGATGGTCACGTTGTGTTGTCCACGTTGTCGCAGTCAACGCAGGTGTAGACTGACTCAGACTTGTTGTAGTTGGTACAGTAGTGGTGGTGCCAACCTGAACACCGACTGCGCTGTACTCAGTGCACAGTGTCTTCGTCCAAGTCCACGGGGTCCTCCTTTTGGGAGCAAATCTGGCATACTTTTCAATCTACAGGCTTTGTGGCACGCCCATTTTCGAAGGTCTCTCTGACTTCCTTTTTGAACTGCTTGAGCGTACCCTCAGCAACTCGTCTAATACAAGCTGTCTCCATGGGATCCCCGAGTAAGTCAGTCTCTGGTATATCCTGGTTAATCACACGACGTTCAAGTTTAGACTTTCTGCGCGTGTTAGAGAAGAACGGTTGTTCTATTGAAGCTGCGGGCATCAGGCCTAACTCATCGGACATGCATACAATCTAACTTGTGGATGGCATCTCTGTGGCACACCTTGGGGCATGCGTTGTGATGAAGGTGCTGCAGGTAGGGATATTTGAGTCGACTACAAAGCTTTTCCTGACCAACGGAACCCGTCTTCTACTATCCCTCCAATTGGTAACGTTTATTTAATCAATTGTTACGATAAATTGTAGTTTTGCAGATTACATATGTCAAGCCTCCTGGGTCATTGATTATCGCACCGGTGGATATCAGATCGAGAAGATAAACCTGGTGCACTCACACGACTTTCAGGTTGCTAAGCCGAATATTTATCCCAGGAATAGACGTCTGGCTGTTGATGCTGAACTGCATGTATGTGAGATGATGACTCATTTTAAGAGTGCTCGTGAAATGAGGAAGTATTTGAACAGGAAGTACGGGATTAGAATGCGTCGGCAGGATTTATCTATTCTACGCACGGGGCATGGTAAATTAGATGATCGCAACAAAATTAGGAAGTCGCGAGTTTTAATGAAAGTGGAAAGCAGCTATAAGTTTCTACTCCGGGAGAAAGTTTTAAGGTTCGTCATGTTTGTACCGAAAGGTACATTCCAACTGTCCCAAGTATGAAGATGTCATTCTAGGAGATTCAACCTGTCAGTTAAATTATGGCGGCTTTACGCTATGGCATGCTATGGTGGTAGACGTGAGTGGAGTTTGGGTGACGTTTTTTTACGCACTTATGCCGGACGAAACTACTGCCAGTTATAGAATAGTTTTGGGAAACCTGCCCAAAATGTTGCCTCGTATGTCTGCTGTTCGTGCCTTCTTTGTTGATCGTTCAGCAGCAGAGATGAGGTCAATAGGTGAAGTCTTTCCACATCTTGCCAACGTATTCTGCCGGTTTCATTTGCTGCATTATGTGTCTCGGCGTTTCCGCCAGTTGGTAGGCCTAAGCGATTATAAGAAGAACCGTATTTACCAGCGGACCCGCAATATAGTTTTCACTGGGAACAGCGGTCAAGTCAACAGTTTGCTGCAGACTGTGAAATCTGTCAGTATTGAGGCATATCAGTATCTTGCGAGCACTTGGCTGCCTTATAAAATGGGTTGGGCCCCGCATAAACTTAAGTCCACAGTTGTGTTCCGTAATCCTACCACCAACAGTGTTGGGGACGAAAAAAGCACATTAAAAGTGCCATGTCTGAATGCCCCAGTGTGCATGTATTTTCCCAGCATAATGTGTAACGTTGTAACAGTGTGTTTGAAGAACGCCAGCGTGGGCTGAACATTGAGCGCATGAGGTTGTTTCAGCCGGCTGTAGGCCGGGAATTTCTATCAGCCATTCTGAAACCATTGACGCAATATTCCAGGGATGTTTTCCGTAGGCATTACAACTGCACCCAGATGGTAGGCGTAGCCTGTGCGAAAGGCACGTGGGAAGTGCGCTGTGACGGAGGGCGCATTTTCCACGTTTACACCGTACGGGTACCAAATGTGACTGCTGCTTCTCATCCCAATGGATGATTCTCTGTTTTCATATTGTTGCTTTGTCTCGTTTGATCGACAGACCCCCTACCAGTTTGGTTGCGGGAAATCAGTGGTTGTTGCCAGCCCCTGAAGAAGCAAAGAGCCCGGTTTCCCAGTTTGGTGAGCCGGTTGTTTGTATGCCTGCACCTGTTTCCACTTCTCGTCTGGACATAATAAGAAACGCAAAAGATGTTCGCCAGGATATAGTCGTGACTTTAGGATGTATGGGCGCAGTCAACAATCGTAGATGTGTAGCTGCGTTGCGAGGGATAAATGAGTTACTTTCTAGCCATCCTGACATATTGCACTGTTCCTGTGAACAGCTGGCGCTCACCACACATCCAGTATACCGGACTGCCGCCCGGTGTCAGGACCATCTGTGGTGCGCAGAATTAGGGACTTCGAATAGCCTTAGAAATTGTACTTGAATTGAAACCTCTCCCACAAGCAATAAGGCGAAGACCTGGTACTGGCAGCAGTAAGCAATTGTTATTCATAGATTGAGACACCGAATTTATTGCCGTACAACAGTATTAGAGAAATCACAGCCTGTCATTGGCTGATCTCATTAGCACATGTAACGCCATAAACTGTGTTAATTGGTGGAATACGGAACAGATGAATTGACGAATAACGGAAGGCACAACACTAAGACGGCTCGTCCAATCCTCGTGTTGTATCATTAACGCGATATTTGGATTGGCCGACTGTCAGATCTTCTGTTGTGTCGGGGTTTGGATAATCGGTGAATCGAGATTTCCATCACACCATCCCAGCCGGCTTCCGTCAGATAACAGATGAAGTGTTGTCATTGCTTCCTGGTGCCGTTGCCCATCCAGATGATGACATTATTCCCGACGTATGCGCGACGACCCTGGAGAATGAATCGTGACTGTTCTCCGAAATATCCAAGATTACAGGTTTCAGTTCACATCCGATCATTGGTAGTTCTTAGTGTCGTTCACCGACTACCTCGAGTTTATCTTAGATACCAACAACCGCCGTCCAGACCCAAAGTACCTCCGTCCCATTCAACGGATGCCAACTTCAAATGACGCTTCATCACTTTGTTTGTTTTTGGGCCCCACCAGTCACCACAACTTCCTCCTGCCTTCGCTGCACGACACGTCAGCGCCCCTTGTTTGCCTTCTCAGAGGGGAAGTACACAGGCATTGTTCTTCAAAATCTACGGAGGCTCTTGAACGGCGTGAGTGTATGCAGAGTTTTGTCCTTTACTGATTCAGTTTGATCCCAATCTCACAACACTCGTGGAGAGAGATGCCCTGGATTTTGATTTTGCCCTTTTGAATCCCCACGCTTCACCAGTTGCATACGAGAGAGTCGCTGTGCATACTGCAGGGTTTTCTGACAAATTTCGCAGCAACAATCCTGTACCGCGATGCAGCGGATGAGACGCAGTGTATCATGACTGGCACATTTAACGTAAAAGATGCCGAACAACTAATTGCCCCTAAACTGGAGGACCGGACGAATGGATATAGATGAGCGTCATCTGTTTGGCTGATGGCCATATTGACAGACGGTTGCCTGGGATAAGCTTGAAGAGTCTACCAACCTCCTCTGAGTCACAAGCGGTCGCCAGTTTCTTAAATTCCCCTATTAACCAAAACTTACAATCAGCCTTTAGGCCACGTTTCAGCTTCCTACGGATATTCCTCCCCACTTTGTTCTGTGAGCTGTTAGGAGTGTTTCGTCGGACTTCTAACAACTCTATGGATTCCTCCGAAAACCAACGTCCGTTCAACCCATGTACCGCGCTGTCACATTCTACAGTGCCTGCACCTCATGAATGGCTTGTGAGATCTGGATCTAGCATTTATTAGGATATTCTGAGTGAGAACTACCAAGGCAGCTCTCCAAGCTGTTTTGACACTTATGCTTCACCGGTGGTATAACCATTTCCTAAACAGCTGGTGAATACTGTCTTTTGGGCCGTTGCAGTGCAAAAGTAGGAACAAAGCGACAACGTCCAACGCTCGTTCCGAATCAAAGTGTGTGCTTCAATAAGTATGACAGACCTGAATGGTGCCACGCCATTTATAACTAGCACCTATGCAGTTTATTCGGGACCAGGTCTGATTCGGAGAAGGTGGACACCAACAATGACGATGAAATGCATGATGTCTAAAACTAGTGCTGGTTGAAAATAGCTTATGTCCAGCGCAAAGCGGTAACATCCACCCTCCACTGTCCGGGTGGTGTGGTACTACCGCAAACCTGCCACTCAACCAACACTCGGCCTCTCCAAAGCGTTCATATCTCTGGTCAAAATAGCGACATCAGGATCATGTGTCTGCGTAGGGAGAACGGTCAGATTCGAGTAGAAGGCGTTTTCATCGCCGGTGTCACTACAGTCAGCCGGAGCACCAACAGACACGCTGAATGGATTTCCGAAAAGTTCGTATCTAGAACAGGCCTTAACAGAACTCGCAAAACAAACAGTACATAGGCTGCCGTTAACAGGCATTCAATCTAGTAACGCGGATGCCGTCCTGATGCCGAGGTCTATACCTACTCCAGCCTGACTCGCAGTGGCGGCCGTGGAGTCACTCAAAGTGTATAACCAGTATCGGATAGGTAGTGTGGGTGCTGTTAGTTCCTTACTTTCACCACTGTCCTGGATTCTAGTCTCCGAAATACACTCAACCAGTCTGACTTTCATGTGGTGGTGGTCTGTTGGCCTACCTGTTTTAGCGTGCGAACGTTGAAGTCACTTAAGGTGATTCGCAGCCCGGACCCAAACAAGGACATGGGAGGCATGGGGCTGAGTGGTAGGAGATGGCTCAGTGTTAGTATGATTATCTATAACTGCTGTGGGAACTGCACAATAACTGGTAGAAATGAGGATAGACAGGAGCCCAGGGTAGGATAGTGGGGAAGGGATCAGTAGTAGCATGCTTTCGTCTATTCATCCTGCTGTATTCGGCAAGTCGGGCTATCCAGTCTACACTTCGAGACAGCTAATTCACTGTGGAATTAATGGTGTTGTCTGCAGCGTGATATATGGCAGAGTGGTTAAGGTTTCCAGTCAAATCCTTACACTTGAAAGCTTGTACCGCAGGGCAGCATGTGGGCAGCAGTTTATAAGAACTGGTACCTTTCACAGAAAAAGATGCCAAACTTCTCTTTGCGGCCGACCTGGGGAACCAGGAGACTGTTGTTTTTCAAACCTCTACTTACTGACTTGCCTTACGTGAGTGACCTTATCAATGTGGTATCCACACCGTTCAGTTTAGCCCAGCAGATCATCGGGTTGCGTACGCCGTCACACCGCGTTAAGGTTCACGCTCGTCGTGACACATGTTGTGCCCCCAGGTGAATTCAACAATTTTTTTGCACGACCGCTCCATTTGGAAAGCCAACTAGCTTAACTTCGTTTGCCAACAAACAACGCTTGCAAAAAAGGCAAACCGTCAAACCGTTGAAGTAAACCAAGAACAATGTAGGCCATTAAACATGCGCTTGTGAAACTTCACCCTGTATGACCATTGAACCTGACTGGGCAACTCCTGCTTGGACGGAGAAACTTCGTATTTTAGGGCAAACCGTTATTTACTTCAGGAATTCTAGAGACAGATTGAACGCTTTAAAAGGAGCCCCTTGGAACCAGTAACCCAGAGCTCTATTCAGTCTGTATTCGCTATCGAAAACCAATCAACAATGAATAGCAAGCACTAAGCGCGTTGATCTCCTCATATTGGTACCGGCCCTGGAAGACGGAGTGTACAGAGAAACATGCCAAGCTAGTGGAGCACGGAGCGAGTTGCGAATTTTGTCCCGAGAAGAATGCTACAAAGTGAATAGCTTGACTAGAAAATAAATAGTTGAATATCGGAATCTTGAGCGTGATACCCTTTTTCGAAGGGGCCGACTGGAGAGTCTGTAGGAATTCGGCGGCTGCAGTCAACTGTAGGTGATGTCCAATCCGCGCAAAAATTGGAATTCTCAAGGATGTGAGATTGAATGCGGCTATCAAAAATATTACTTGCATTCGGTGCGAGCCTATAGTTATTCGAGTCAGGGGTGCTTCTGAAGTCTAACTGACAGGCTTCTACCTTTTATCCTTATCCAATCATTGGGTGGTTTCATTAAGAAACGGTGACAGAATTACTAGACGAAATCGCTTCCTCACAAAACCATGCTATTAAACTACTGACAGCCTGCGCTTTGTGACAGGATCTGCTCCCTATTCCCATGCTACTTCTTGCTAGTTTGCGTAATAGAAGCGGGGGATAAACAGATCAGTAATTTGTATGCAGGGATAACCGCAACAACCTCCCGATTCTGCAGCCATGTAGCTCTCTATAATGACGTTTTCAACAAACCAGCCGGAGAACCCCTCAATGCACCAGCTAGGGGCTTCAAAAACACTGGATGTGCCTAATACTAGGTACTTACCCAAAAATGCGATGGACGAGAACCATAGCTCTCTTCATCTTTTTTTACTTCGTCTGGTTTGTTTTGATTATCAGCCTAGTGGTGTTTCCTTGAATTTGCCTAGAATGTTCGCCAACCCTCTCTTGGCCGGTGCACGACCTTTCAAAGAAATGGATGAAGGCACAAGTCCTCACTTTTTTCATTGCGGCTGTTTACATCTCGTTTGCTCCAGTGCAGTGTACAGAACCTGTAAACTAGATAAAAATTAGACGCCATCTTGTTGGCCACAAACCGACGCCTCCCTCGGTTTTCAAATAGTCACCACCAACAGGTTCGTTACTAGTCAGGTCCAATGTTTAACGTTAAATCCAGGACTCGCAGGAGGCCTACGCCTGTTGGTCTTGAGCTTGAACAGACGGGGAAAATGAATAATCTTAGTTGTTTTGGAGGGCAAAACCAAACTCATCCATCCAATTAGCACAAAGTAGGGAGGAGGTTGTTCTACCACATGTTGTGCCCTCTCATGGATGTGTCTGCCTGGAGGCTTCAACAATCGTTGCGGGCAACTTACTTCACCAGCTTACAACCTGAGTGGTGAAATAATTGAACAGAACAACAAGTGTTGATATCGTTTTCTCGATTTTGAATCTGTGGCTTCTTAAACCTCGGTCCTACTGCATCAAAAACGAACATGCTGGAGGGGTTGTGCCAGCATGATTGGTAATTTCGTACAATTCGATAAGACACCTCATATCCCCGCCCTTCATATGAGAATAAGTCAAATGATGCATTTGGCAGGATTCGTTTATTTTTTTAGATGTATTGATCGTGACTGGCACAATATCCCGAAGGGAGTTGGTTGTGACTAAAAATCAGAGCCAAATAAAGCACGATCTCTATTTGTCAGCTCACACACTACGTGTGCCCTCGTGCTTATGAATCGAACTCCAGTTCACGACACACCGGCGGTTTTCACTCACGTCATGTGCACTTCTGCCCGGTTTGTGTGCGACTGACGCCTTCTGTTGCGGGTTTTCCTACCATTACTCATTTGCCTGTCCGATTTCGTTTAGTGGTAGTTCGTAGATGTTATCTACAATTTACTCACCGTGGGCTTTCTGGCATGTGTTATCGTCACGTTGAGGTATCACACCGAGTGTTGGAATACTTGCACCTGTGAGATTGTCGTCTGTCAAACTACGGCCGAATACATCTCAGTGGACACTGCTAGAAGTAGTTTAGTCATTGCGGATTACAGTCTTCTCAACCTCCACTATGTGTTTGCCGTCCACTGAGAAGACGGAGTGGACCTGTTAGTGGCATGAATACGCAGGGCTTTCTTTTGTTGTTTCGCTGTCAGTTTGATTGTCTGTCCGTATTTATCCCTTAGATACGTTGGGCTCGACTTCTTGGCATTAGTGAGAGTATGACGTTTCAGAAAGTTCAGCGGTAGGTGCTACTATATTGTGCGTTAGCGGATATCTAAAATGTCCCCCAGACGGACATTTGAGACTCACCTCCAGCAAGCTTCAAATTGTTCAGCAAACTCTACCGTCATCGCAAAAAGAATTCAGAAGCCTTTTGTTTGCATCCACAAATAACAGATGTATATTTGGCCCACTGAACAATCGAGCTTTTCTTAGAAATATCTCAGAAGTATCGACGGAAAAATTTCACACTGGTCGAACAGACTCACCAAGGCTTCTCATGTGGTGCTGGCGTTTCCAACTCACGTGTCACCCGATGACGCCCTTCCGCCAGCCGACCTTGAAACCACTGCTTTCAAAACTATCGGAAACCTCCATTCCCTTCCTCTCTTAATTGTTCTATTTAACATGATTACGGAGGACAAAACAAGAAGCACTTAGAGTTCTAAGGGTAAGGCGGTACTAGGTTTCTCACTGTAATGTGGCCGACTGGAGTATGGCGACCATGCCACCAGTTCATCAGGAGATACGCAGTATGGCTGGCGTGTACACTGTCATCACAAGCACTGCTCAGGCCACAACCCCGGTCAGTATCGTCTTTGCGTGAACAAAAGTGCAACTCCGCATCGTCTCGCTGACTGCTGCAACATGAACTCACATAAGAAGTTCAAGTAGGGCGTTCTTCTCAGCCAAGTCCTCCCCAAGACTAGAGAGCTTGATCGGCTGACAGTGCCACTGTCAGTAGATGAACGCAAAAATGATCGTTTTGATAGATGTTGTGTCAAACAATTCCGTCTGTGTTCCGACACTACACTTACTGGTCGATCCACTTCAAGTTCGGGGTATCACCGTGGGCACTGACATCTGCGTCCCAAAAGCAGTCACTCCGTTAGGTGTTACAATCGCTGTAAGTTCACAGATTTTGCTAAGAGATATTCCTGTTGATGACACTGTCACGAGTACAGCGAGCTACTCCGCCAATGTTCCAAATTCGGCAGCAATGTCAGACAATGCCACTGGATTATCAGCTCCGCAAGCGGCAAGCGGAAGTCGGTAATCGCTAAGGAATATTCTTTAAAATCTTCCTCCCGCAAAGTCGGTAGACGAAGACAAAAAAGGAGGTCTAAGAGACTCGTATCTGTCAAATCCGATGTTCCGATGAATACTCTGCCGTTGTCGGAGTTTATTGCAATAACCCCCGCAAACATACAAGAGGAGTGCACGCCAAGTGCACCTGACATGCATTCAACGGGAATATTTCCCAGATTGCAGCACCATGGCGCACAAGAAAGGCCGTGCAACGAAATTTCCACGACACGGGAACTTTTCACGGATTCCAGCCTTATTTTTCGGAAATTGAAGAAATCTAAGGTAAATTCCCCCATGGCTTCTACGATAGCCGGCTTCAACCGATTCAAAGTTTGCATAGCGGACTTTTTACCGTAGAGTATCTAGGCTCCATGGCTCGCCAGCTTACGGGGCTGGATCACAGTCCGGTGGGCCTTTCAAATCTAGAGCTCAGACTACTAAATTCGGCCCCATCTTTTACCAAGCAACGCAAAGCGCTCTCACTCTTTGACTTCGAAACGAAGAGATCTGTCACATGCGTCCAAAAATAGCTGCCCTTTACCAAACTTCTCGACCGAAATATGGCCAATAAGGACCTGTGGCTACAATATACGGCAGGTGAACATGGACTTCAGCTCGTGGGATTTTTGAATTTGTCGACCATTTTTTTCCTCCCTTTTAATTCAGGTGTTGCTGGCTCACGACGCCTTAGTCGTGGTTTCAGCTTCCCTTAGGTAGCCCTTAACGCCGTGCGTAGCCTAGGAAGCAAGATGTGTGGCACGCAGGTTCTATTTGATTACAGATGGCGGAGGACGTTTGTCTTCACCGTAAAGTTGGCGGCGGTGAAGGTAAAGAGGAAGAATCAGAAACGCTTATCACCAAGGCTACGGTGGTGTTCACAAATCTTGGTCACCTATGGCAACAGAGTGATATCTGTCTGATTTTTGGAATTCGCCTATACAAGACGACAGTGAGAGCCGCATTACTGTACAGCGGGAAACCCTGGCCACCGAGGGTAGAAGGCGTGAACCTTCCTAAGGTATTTGATTATCGATGTCTGTGTTCGATTGCTGGTATCAATTGACACCAGCAGGTAAACAACAAAGAGGTTAGAAGACGAGTATTCGCTAGTGATTTTCGAATGATTTCTCCCGTTTGCTCCTTACTTTTGTACACACTTAGATGGTCTGATCATCTGCTGAGGATGCAAGCTAGTCGTGTGCAACCGAGCAACCTTTGTGGATATTGCGGCTGATTGGCGTAAGGTGCGAGGTAGACAGATTATGACCAGTTATAGAGAAGTGAAGTCTTTCATGAATGGGCTGTTCGCTGTAAGTCGGGTTCATCCACTAGGCTGGGAACCCCGCGACACACAAAGTCGGCGTCTGTGAGACCACGGCTACCCAAACTCATTGGTGTGAATGCTGTCGTTTTTCGTCTGAGTTATTTGTCAACTGAGTGTACTTAATGACGCAGGTCACTGAAAGCCGTAAGAAGCTGTTTTGCTGATGGCACTTTACATTCACATGCGGGTTGTTTGCTTGTTTGTGAGGTGTAGGCACCTCGATGTTGACTGTTCGATTATGGACGCATTGGTGACTCGGCGTCTCAAAGGCATGAACGGAAACTCATAAAGTCGTGCTGCAAAATAAACATTCCCACCCACATTCTCTGCAAAATCGTTTTCGTTGTCGATCAAAATGACGATGGCTACAAAAAATAATGTCATCTATAAACCTGAAAAACGTTGGCCATCAGTGTTTATGCGTTAGTTTGGGAGTTCGAGATGTGAGCTGCGTACGCCACCCTTTTTCTATTTCTACGTTCTGTCCCTTCCAGTTTTCTTCCTTTATGTAGCTGGTAATCGTTCACAAAATGCTTCCCTCATCCTTTTTGAATCCTGGATGTCGTTAGGTGACTAGAAAACCAAATTCTGCATGGGTCAGTGTGGCACCAGCGGCCAGCCAGATCTGATAAACATGCCATACTCATCAGCGACACTACTGATCATAGTCACATAACTTACTGAGATGCTTTTCCCACAAAGCGAAGTAAAGCCTTGTTCTATCCTCCTCTTGCATCGCAGTCACCATCATCACAGCAGCATCAAGGCTGGCAAAAATAAACTGTGGCTCGGCCCGCCGCTCACCCGAACGACAACAGGGAATACCCTAGAAGAAGAGAACGCTACTGAAAACGTTAAAAGTTCAAAAACCAAAGGAAGGTTGAGGAAGAGATAAAAATGGTATGAAAGTAGGTATGCTATCAACCACAGCACAGTGACACCTCGGATAGCGCTTCCACCGAGAAATTTGGGTGATCACGCGGACTCCAGCCAGGCAGTCGACACCCGTACCCTTCGCCAAGTGAGCCTTTCTCTTTACTCACCGCCTATTCGCCCCTTTGTGAGAGTGGTTTTTTTGGTGACCTAATAGTGCCCGTGTAAAGGTCGCTTGGTAGCCATCTTGAATTCGGACATTTTTGGCTGATGCTCAACCACTGGTGGTCGAAAACTCTCGAGACGCACCACTTCGGACGTCCGTGACAGTTCATATTGATTTCACATATCTACTTCCATGTAGTTGTTGATGTCAGTGTATTTTCTATTGCAGAAGCATTACCGAGCTGTTTGCGGTCGTTATCAGTCTGATCTGAACCCGATTTGACCTTTTGCCTGACCACCAAGCAGTTTCATCTAACTGTCTGTGTTCTCAGTATGTAAGCCCCGATACGGTGAGTGTTCAGATCGTGCGCGAATTAAGTGATCGAACAATCGCAGCCTGTGCGGCGTTATTAATTGATCAATTGGTCGCTCTTCCCAAGCGACCTGGAACACGTTTTGGTGAACGTCCGCAATTCTCCTACGATCAGTCCACTTGCTGACGATTAATAGGCTGGGACAACGATGGCCAGACGCAGCAGGTACCCTTATATTTTCTTCACGAACAGGCCATATTATGATCCGGGAGGCCCTCAGTTATTAGGACTTGTCCACTTCCAACCAGTCTCATAAACTGACCTGAGCTTCGAAGATGCTACTGTCCGCACGATGTGTACATGACCAAGATGAGCTGCTTACAGAACACTGCCTCAAAATTTTCCCCTACATATTGTGCAATGGCGCCACACAACTCCGCTCAAAGTTAGCCAGGGAGATAATTGTTTTTGTGATGCGCTGAAATGGCACCATCGTTCTTAATCTACACATTCAAGATCCTCCGTAAAATTCTTCCATAGAGTGTACGCGCACTATTCCGGTGAGGCTAATGAGACCCGATATGTTTTTGTCGTAATCATGATTATGCCAGATTTTTAACGCCGCTTGTGTGCTCTAAGCTGAACCCACTCTAACTAATCGATAGCTGTTTGACAACAACGCTCAGCAAATGATTTGCCGCCAGCCCAATCCCTCCATTTGACGTAAATAGCAGTGCGAACGGACTGCTTGTTAGTTTATCTTTGAACTGAGAGCCAGTTTTTTAGCGATCAGCTAACATTTTTCAACTTGCTGGTGTTGGTAACGACGGCATGCCCAACCAAATGGCTAGGTTTTTACAAATATGGTAATTATTTTCCACCTTGTGGTTTTGGCCACCAAAGATAGCCTCTGCGTCAAGATATGGTGTTGGTGGGGTACACTTTATTGACATACCGCTCAACCTTCGACTCAGTGGAAGTAATGGTACTAGTGCATTCGCTGCCTCATCACCTTCAGAGATCGAGTACTGAGTCTTATAAAACATCTGCCAACATTAGGCAATAGACCTAGGCATGTCCACCGTGCTGCCAGTCGGCTCATCGTAGGTGTAGTTGATCCATTCGGGCTGCGTTTTACTGGACACTTGCTCAGTCCTGTGGAAGGGTTGTTCTAACTGTGTTTGGGTTGCAGACAGTCTTACACCACATCCGGTTCAACAGTTATACAAGGGAGTGCAAACGGCTTGTGAAGGAGGTCGTTATCAGTCCAAACAATCACAGAAGCAGACCACAGTGTGCGCGGCTAAGTCGGATCGAGTGCCCGAGATACCCCGGCATTCAAAAGCTGAGTTTCATTCTGAATGGTCAGGCATAAGTCCAATATCTCCACATAACTCATCAAAAGCTAAGCTGGTTGTTGATAAGACAGTTTCAAAACTACCTGAATACTCTCGTGTGCACACATCTCCCATTACCCCCGTAATCTTTAGCTCCCAGCCGTACGCCTGAGCATTGTGGTTAAGACTGTACCGGTTCTGAACAAAGTGGTATGAGGGCACAAACAACTGAAAAGGAGAGGGAACCGGAAACACATCGTTATAGAGAAGAAGGGCCAACTTTGTAGATACGGGCGCGCCACTGAATGCGATACAGTCACGTTAGCAAGTGTTTCAACCGGCGATGTGCACGTCCACTGGCCTCTCAGACGTGTCTAGCATCTGTTAGCCTTGCCCAGCTGGGTTTCCAGTGCTTCCGTAGCCCGTAACCACGTCAGCAGCTGAATTTAGCAGTGCACAGGCGTTTCGTTGGCATACAAAGCACACAACCCAACATGCGACGACTGTACTTTCGTCGCCTCTATTATCGGTCTCGAACGTCTACAACTCCTTGATGCACGTCAGCAGATTGTTGCGTTGCCCTGGCAAAGTCAGTCTGTCTGGTGTAAAATTGATTGGCGAAGAAAACGGTGACCAAGTACCGAGAGTCTGGTGCTCATTCCTCAATTATGGGCCAGTTCCTCGATCTACAATGCACAACAGAACGTAAGTGTGCATTGCGAAATCTGTTCCTAACCGTTAAATTGATTCCTTTGCGACCGCACACATGACGGAAATTCGCGAATGCACCGTCTGCTCTCGCTATACTTGTGTACACTTCACTAGCAACGCGATGATCCACTGAGATGATGCCGCATAAAAGTAGTCGTCGGGCTCCAGCGGCCTGTCTGCAATAACAAAAATCAGGTCAATGCCAACCGAATCTTGCAACAGCACCTTACACGTTGAAGGTGCGAAATACACGTCATACGGACCAGCACGATCAGCCTGGTCTCCGCAGTGCGACTAAGTGAGACAAATCCGTCCATATACCCAATATCATCCAGTTTACTATGTGGTAAATAGACCACCCCAAAATCCCAGGAACGTCTGAGTGTTCGTTCCAGAATATCGTACATCACAAAGTTGAACAGATGAGGGAAGGTGGACATCTCTGTCGATCACCACTTGACATCGCAGATGCTCAAGGTGGTTGTCCACAGTGATAATAATAATAATGGTATAGTTCCCGACGCATTTGTGAGAAACACGCTCGGGAGAGCGGGGTCAACGTACAGATTGCCAAGCATATATATATTTCGACACCAAATTTAAAAATTGTACATTGAGTCAGTTATGTGAACAGAGCAACAAAACGGACATCATATGAAGGGAAAATTCAATCTTAGGCAGGAAACTTTGAGATAAATACTTCTGGGACGATAGTACTTGGGACTTGCACAATTCGACAAAATAGTTGATTTGTTACATCAATTGGGACCACACAAGGTGATCACTGGCCTAATGCCCAAGGTCGTGTCGAAAAAGGTGTGTTTGGAAAATGGAAGGGATATACTGGCGAAGAATTGGATCATTATTCTATGTAGATAGTCCCGGAAAAATGTGCATAAAATTTTCCATGATGGGGGCGAGGTGGGGACGCATATACTTTCGCAGGAAACGCGTGGACTTCTCGACCGGACGTCACTCTTTGCTCAAATTTCTATGAATTTTGAGGAGCTCGCGACCTGCTCAACCATTGCGGAATTTTGAGTGTCCGGGCGGGATGGGATGTTTTCCCGCGCGGGAGATATCAGGGATGCCACGATTGAAGAACGAAATCACGTGGCAAACGATAAAACGTAAAACTGACTATGTGAGCTATGACGAACAATGGAACATATGATAATCTGGCATAACCCTCTATGTGACGTTAATAGCATTGTTTTGATTGATTAACTATATATTATAAGCAAACAGCTGTTATCAAATAGCACGAGAAGATATCGATTATAAGCTTTCCCTGGTATACGATTACCGCCGGATTTAAGTGTTAATTATCTCGGTACGGCCGACATAGAATGAGAACAATGTCTGACAATACCGAAAGGTTGCCTGGTGGTCTATCAGGGAAAAAAGAAAGAGCTGCAGCTCAAGGTTATTATGCAGTCATGAGATGAACAGATTGAGTGCTTTTTCAAGCAGTTTTAGCATGCTCAGCTTTTGCATGGTGGTTTACAACACAGACACACGAGCTATCAATAAATATGGGTTAGTGGCGTACCAGGATGGTTGGTTTGTCACTAACGGGCATATGTATATTGACACCTATACGTGTTGGTTATAGACATGTTTACTTGTTTGCTGACAAGTCTGAAATTAAAAGAACTATCCTGAAATCGGTAGTTTTGATCGGTTTGAGAGGTGCGTGACGTAACATCACGCAACACGGAAGGTTTTTCGTCATATGTTATTAGGTCAGTTTTCAAAGATAACATCCTCAGACGAATACAGCTTGGAAATGGACATGACGTTCATCATTGTTAGGAATGTTTCCAAGTTTCGTCTGAATCTGTGTATAATCTTACTGGATCTAATTGCATACGGGAGTTTGTTCCAAATGTAAGAATATTTTACTAGGAAAAAATTTGAACGCGGTTTTTCCGGGATATAAGAGCTGCCAAGGTGAACTCTCCGGTTCTGAGGTTGTACTGCGACCTGTGTTGTAAGCGAGTCGCGAATCTGACGGTGGAGTTATTGTCATATACTAGATTATACATGAGTGCAAGGTTGAGCTTGAGTCGCCGCAACCAAAAAGAATCAATTGCAAGCGCCTGGCAGCGTTCTCTGTAGCTCAGAGATGTGCAACCCAATGAGCTTTTCGTGAATGTACGTTGATAGCTTTCCAGGGTAAGTCTACCAGATTTGCGCAGGTGGCCAGATATGAACGTACGGTACTCAAACTGAGTTCGTACGCATAGTTTAAAAAAGTGTAATTGTGCAGCAGGTAGGAAGAATGAGTGTTTAATGTAACCTATCGTCCTTCTGGTTTTAGCAACTTGGAAAGATATATTATCTGCGAAGTTGAGTGAGTTTGAGTGGCGTAAACCCAGGTTACGTACTGAGATGCGTTTTCTGCACGCGGAGCAGGTATACAACAGCTTCAATGGGATGACTCCTGTGCGATCAGGACAGCTTCAGGGAATGTGTCGGAGAGCGGTATCATAAGATGCCTTTGTGGTTGAAAGTAGCACGATCCTTGGCGTGGAAATGGGATTCTAATATTGCATTGTCTGTTGACACACTCACAATAAGACCGGAAACTTGCTCATTTCTGTTTTATCTGACTCTTCTCATGTTTCATGTGCCGCTGCACTTTAAGGCTCGAGAGTGTCATATATGTGACAGAGATACAGCAAACACCTCAGTTATTGTCCCGACGCTGTCCCTGAAAATAAGCACGAGTGCTGATAAACATCAGTCGTGAGAAATCTCTCTAGTGCCTCACATGGAGCGGAGAATTGTGACCACTTCATACAACAATCTCTCCACCATCCATAAGGAGTTGTGTAAGTGAGGTGCGGATGTGGAATGAAGCAACTCGGGCTTCAAAGCCACCTCGTTTCTGACAGAGGATAGTGTGGGATGTCGGAATAACCACCAAATCTCCACCATTCACGCCTTGATGGACTGGTCTTGGTCAGTCGAACTGTTTCTAGGAATGCTTAGACCACTTGCCAAGTCCCCGCTACAAGTTGCAAGTTAGTGGTTCGTCATTCTCATGTTTAGTCTTGCTAACACTTTACTGATGGTCAATACAACCAAGAGCCGGGGAAGGTGGCATCCTATATAGCTCTGTCCCGCATGGAGAAGTAAGACTCACGGCTCTTAAACAGATCCTCCCTCTGTGTGATTCACTGGTCACCACATGATTCGTTGCTGTCGTATATGGTGAAATACAGAACGGTGTAGATACAGTCCGTGAGATATGCCCAACTGTAACAGTCTATTACCATTATCAGGCTGTCGCTGTCGAACAAGTATATCGTTCAGCCGCCTCTTCTTCTGAGCAAGACGACCAAGTTTTGCGTTCATGTTGCAGGAAACTACTGATGCAAGTGCGTTTGGTTCGTCTGAGAAGACCAATCAGAGCATTGTGGGAGGCGTTTCTGACATACAAATTGTTGTTTACTATGGCGCATGTAGATGCGGGTAATGAACACCGTATTTCCTGTCTGTGTTGGAAGATTGACTGGGGCGCTAAGTTTGACGGCACCCAAACGAACGTTTGCTGGGGTCCGGTAGAAAAGACTGTGTTCTGCACCGGAGCTCAGTTCAGTCTCTGTCTCAATTAGGTCACGTTCTCTTCACGCGTAATAAAATGATGATAGACTAATAAAACGGTCCATTGCA
Source organism: Paragonimus westermani (assembly GCA_008508345.1). Classification (NCBI taxonomy): domain Eukaryota; kingdom Metazoa; phylum Platyhelminthes; class Trematoda; order Plagiorchiida; family Troglotrematidae; genus Paragonimus; species Paragonimus westermani. Next base: position 17,615 of record QNGE01004563.1, read on the forward strand.
ACAAGAATAAAAAAGCATATAGAAGCAGTCAATCCAAAACTAGGCACCGCGCATTGTATTAGCAAGGAAGGTGTGCACGATTGGTTTCTGCGGACGATAAGGAGGCCAATCCAAATGGTTATCGATCGACTGATGAAAACGCGTGTACAACAGTTGATGACGAATCACACTGACCTAACGGACTACGAAGGCCAAATACGTCGCCACCAGAGACCCTGTGAAAACACTGTTATACTGCATTATTCAGGGACGAATTTAGCTGGACAGCGGTGGGACCGTAAAGGTACGCCTCTCAGACAGCATAAATCCAGTTCCAGACTGGAAAAGGTGATCGCCAGAACGACTTGCTGACCTGCGTCCCAAAGAGCGGACCAACGCTACCGGTTATCTTGGTTTGAAGGGGGGAGAATTGGGTGCACAAAGGAGAGGAAGTGAAAATTAGTGGACTGACCTGTCAGAACTGCATGGTCTACTGATACTTCTGGTCGATTACGCCGTAATAGGGTGTTCACTCAGGGACCCAGACCGAAATCTCTCACCCAAAATTCTGATCCGCAATTTATCGGGTAGCAGGGTTTTCTTAAGAAAATCTGCTTGCAGTCAGTTACCTAACCGGTTAACTTGCTTGGCGGGGGACTTCTCTAACCCCAAGGTGCAATGAATGAGACGTCGACGTCTAGTTCCGATAAATGCCGCGCGCGATGAACGCATCCGAAGTTTCGTCAAGGTGTTTAGCTGCACAGAACGTTTTTGACCGCGCTGGTCGCACTCATTCATTGGGCACCCGATGGGTTCTTTTGTTTCAGTGTGTTTTCTTATCCTTTAAACAGTGGACCGTAGGGCGCAACTATTGAACTAGTTCTGCTATGTGGTCCATAGTGAAACTCACTCATGAGAGTTTGATCACACACTAACAAATAACGATATCTCAATGATAATCTATGAAAATGTTAGTTCAATGTTTTGGATATTGAATGTCGGGATTGGTGTGCAAGCTTAATACAGTAGTGCCCGTCTGGACTGCGCTCTGTCTTGGTAACTTATGTTGTTCTCTGTTCCGATCCCACTCCATCCACATCATGGGTGCCCGTGTACCAACCGAACTGCATCCAGTTAGAGCGCCCCAACTGGCTGAGTGTGCAGATGGTAGCTGCGCCCGCACCTACGTGTTTCCGGGTGTGGGAGAGGGTTTTGGGCTGATGAATGTGTGGATGAGCATGTGTGGGTTGAGACTGTGAGCGTTGCTTGGGCTGGACGGTTTTTCACATGCTGTGTCAAGTAACAGGGCGAGAGAACGGCTACAGGCCATCGGATTGCTTCTCATTAGTTAAGCACTCGTGCGTGATCAACAGTGAAACATACGAGTGTATCTGCCTTTTGTAGGTCAGCTCTCCTTTGACCTGCCTAGCACCATTGTGCCCGGAAGGACAGAAGCCCTGGCCGGCCTGATCCTCGGGATCGACGCAGTGCAGAAGCTTGACCATCATACGAAGATGGCAACAACGGTGACAGGTAGCATTCTTAACCAATGAGTGTATTTGGGCGTGCTCAACCACTACAAATAAGGATGCATCCCCGAAGTCTAGAGGATCCGATTACCGTTCATCGATAGTGTCATTCAGCCCTAAGGCGGTGTTTCAAATCCGTTTGACATGGAGACCAATAGCAACCACATGGTTTATCAACATCCCATGGCTCATGAGTATCCCTCCTCTGAATAGCAAAGGCTTGATTGTGGTCCTCACACTCAGCAAGCTGAAAGTCGCAAAATTATCAAGCCCATCTTTGGTCCTCTAGATCAGACTTATGCATCCTGGTGCGTCAGGTGGTCGGTACTAACATCAAGAACGACAACGTAGTCGGAGCTCCCTTGGCGCCAGATTGGTTGCTCATCAGTTAACCCCTCTGCCGATGCCAGACAATCATGTGTACTTATGCGTGGTGTTCTAGGTGGTTTGCACATAATCGATTACCGGGCTGTTTTAGTTTATTCGTGGTAAACTGAGAATAAATGCAGTAACGGGTAACTTATCCTGCCTTGGTAGACTGGTACACCATCTTGCTATACATACACACACAACACGTGACGGTCATATTGAGGAGAGTTAAAAAAAGATAATGGGAATAAGAGAGGAAATGTAAGAGAATAAAGAAGGATACCTTACAGCAATGTACAAAATGATTGATGCTGTTGACTGGAAACTTCGCCACATCATATTATGTTCTCACTCAAATGTTTTCATTGTTCCTTGGACCCCAGCCAAGAAGCTAAGAAACCCTCCTGGAGCAAGGTTCAGCATGAGTGCCTTCATACCGCGGACCAGTCATGCGCCGGCTGCTGACTGTCACTTCAAGTGTAGCCCTCCACCGGCAAACGCGGCATGATGTGGCGGAAGGTGCGTTGGCATTCATGTGACCAAGCCAAAGAGACCTTTGGGATGAGATCAGTTTTACGAAGCATCGACAGGGCTTGTCCGTTTCGAAGACGTGTTGGCAAACATCGTCGTCGCTGGAAGGGTGTTCCCACAACACGCCCCTAGTGTATCAGAGGCACCGATGGTCGGAAAAGGATGTCCTATGAACATCCTCCCTTCGAGCGGACCAAGTTTCGGAGCCGTACAGTAGAAGTATACTCACTGTTGAGTTGTAAACTTCATCTTTTCACAGAAAGGCTGGAATCATGCAGCTGCTAAAGATAACCAAATTTGACGAACGCCACTCGGGTTTTTACCGTGTGAATTCCCGGTCTCAGCTGATTTTTCACCAGCGCCGAGGGTACGTGAATTTCTTCGTTACTTTCTGCTCCTCACCACCAAGATGAAGAGCAAGCGCGGAGTTCTGCCAATCTCACAACAGTGCCTTGCACTCAGTAGACGCAAAGGCCACACCATACTGACTGACTGAAGCCTCTAATTCACACAAGATGTATTGGGCTGTATGTGTGCCTTCTCAGGTTGCGGCGATGTCCGCCGCATACAGTAGGTCTCGATGCATAATAGTTGGGAGCAGTTCAACACGACAACATTCGCAGTCTCTTGGGGCACACGATGCGATCTCGTCTACTGCAACTAAATAAGGAGGGGTGGGGTGAACAACCTTGCCACACCCCACTTAAAACGCTAAAATTGAGTGATAGGTTATCGCATTCCTTCGTTCTGTCCGAGGCCTGACGGTAATTTGCCTTCAGGACGTTCACATACTTCTCCGGCATACCTTTTCGAAAAACACTGTCGGAGTGCAGCTCCGCTAACCGAATCGAAGGTCCCTGTGTTGTCCGAAAAGACAACTAGTGACCTTCTATATGAATGGCGGGGTCCAAACATCTGGTGGAGTTTGCAGATGTGATCGGAGAAGCCGCGATAAAAACGAAATCCAGTTCGCTCCTCACAGATATGTTCTTCGTGAGTTTCACTTGGTCTCCGAAGTACGGTGGCTGCGAACAACTCTGACGCAATAGGAATCAGGCTAATCCCCCTGTGACTTGCACGCTGAGTGTGTGGCCCATTTTCGGAAGTGTAGCTGGTTCCCGGCAAATCTTGGTCATTTGAAACAGTCGATTCGGAATTTCCGGAGAAGAGCGGTTGGCTCTTCGACTGAGACTGTACCTGTTGCGAAAAGACAGTTTCCGCCGAGAATTTGCTCCATTTGTGAAAAACGGGTTTTTCTATTCAGGAATTAAGAACTTGTCAATATTTTCAAAACTCGGACTTCGCACTCCCTTCTGGTTACTCCGTTGGGTGGACTAGGCCGAAAGCCACTTAAAGCTGACAACACAGCTGCTGTGCCCAACTGTTTTCCATTTGGGCTCAGCAGAAAATAAAGCTCGTTTAAAGGTCGTCTTCCCTCTTAGTTTTTGGGGTTTATCTGTTGCGAGAGTTGGGTCCACCTACCTATGGTCCGAATGTCATGCCGTTTCGCGGCATCATCGCGTTTCGTTCGTATTCGAGATACTGTCAGCGGTCTTTGTGTTCGTCCTTGCTTTTCTTTATCAGGGGTACATTACAGTACCTCTATCTCTAAAAAGAGTAAGGAGAAGTTATTCTGAGCTAGGGGCGTTGTGACGTGTGAGAAACCAACTCTCAAGCCAGATACCTGTCCCCGAGGGCGGGGAAACGACGATAGACTAATGAGCAAGGCGGAGCCCGGGAGCGTAACTAGAGGCGCGGATGACCACTTAGGAATACTTGGCCTAGAGACTTGACCCCGGTATCAGGCTATGGATGGGCACATCGCTGGCTTTCTCGAGTACGTCGCTCTCGCACGGTTCCGCTGCGACTTCGACAAGTTACCAAGTGACAATAATCCAGAATACAACAAAATACGCTGCGCTCTGTATATTGCTACGACCGACGAGCAGGTAAATTTGCTGCCGGCAAGCACACTGTATTGAATCGTTCGTTAACGATTCAAGTCCACACCGAGTTACGCGTAATCTGTTGATTCAGTAAATGCCTCTCAATATTCCATGACAGAGTTAATCTATCTTCGAAACGGATAACGAGAAGGCGCTCGTAATAACTGGATTTAATACGGTACTAATTGAATCAATGTACAAGAAAATTGTCTCCCACCTCGAATGTGAAAATCCTCGGAAATCAAAGAAAGTGCCCGCACAACAAATTAACAATCAGGCACTGATCAACAATGGTGGACGATAAAACGGGTTGAGCTTACTCAAACAAATGGTCATTGGTTTGGTCAGAGCAAAACGACTGTTCATGCATGGAGAAACGACGGGAATCATAAGTTACTCAAGGAAAAATATGGAAGAAAAATGTCTAATTTCGATATTTGGAAGTTAACAGGGCTCGGACTAAATAGGGGTAAGGAAAACGGTCAAAGTAAGTTGTGTAAGAACAAGGAGTAATGTATCTCATTGGGGAAAAGAGTAGAGCGTAGAGCCACCTTTCAACATCAGGTCAACTTCAGAACTCTCAAAATAACGCAACAAACCTTGACAAAGTCATAACCGGGCCCCGAAAACCGGGTGTTTTTCCAGTCTCATGGTAGCACTATGAACAGCGAAAACGACCGGTTCGACGGGTGGGTCCACACACTGCTTTACCCGTGGTGACTTGGTGTTACTGTGCAGACGCTTCTAGAAAACAAAGTGATCTGATGTCCCGTCTTACAGTGCCATCTGACGTACATGTCCGCCGTCACCAAGGCATACCTCGGTGATTATACCGTAGGCCCAAACACCTCTGGGGGCCATTTCGTGAAGGAGAACTACATCGCCTACTTGAAGATCACGCGAAGCTTTCAACCACTTAGGTGCAACCTTCAGCTGGGGTAGGTATTCACGTCGCCATCGTTTCCAAAACACACTAGATAAGTGTTGTGCTTGTCTCCAGCCCCGTGTGTAACGTTCGCACAATGTAACCTCATCTGTAGTTAAGCCAATATTCCAGCGCAACAACAGCAAATCACTAAGACAAAGTACCTGGGGACTATCTGGATCATCATAAACAGGCACGAGTAGCCTATCGTTCACGATTCGTTCAACTTCCACCATGTAGGTGGTAAGTGACTCTTCATTCATTACCTGCTGTTGTGTTACCGACGACAGAACTCGTCTCACTGTTCGGATCATTCTGTCCCAGGCTCCGCCCCGATGACTTGCAACGGGGCGGAGTAAAATACCAATCAGTTCCTTGATTCAATAACCTATCTGTCAACACACACTGGTTCAGTTGTCGCAGCATTCGTTTCAGCTCCAAGTCTGCTCCAACAAAGTTGGAACCGTTGTCACTGTACATGGCGTCCGACTTGCCCCGCCTTCCCAAAACTCGCACAAGAGCCATGAGAAAAGAATCCGCAGACATGGAATGAGCCACTTCGATGTGAATCGCCTAAGTCCGTAAGCAGGCATATATGCAGCCATACCGTCTGAGCTCGCTTTTTCGTATAGGCACCCTGATTGGGCCAAAATAATCCACCACACAGCACCTGAATGAGTAACCGTCCGTCGATGCCCTCATCAACGGAATTGGCGCCATCGTTTGAGTGCAGTGCTCAGCATAAACCCTTTTACAGTGACAGCACTCACTAAACACCAGTTTACCGGCCGCCATACATTTTAAAATCCGAAACCGCCTGCTGATGCTGACAAGTACATGGACGGCATCCATATGCCATTCGGACTCGCGATAGTGACGTATCAAAGGACTTGTGACAGCACTGTGACTAGGAATAATCACCAGCTCCACACCGTTTCTATTCTCTGATCGGATTCTACCGCCAAGATTCAGTGCCCCACCTATCAACGCTGGCAGCAATCTTTCAAGTCTACCCCCCTTACGAGGATTTACGGTGGAAGATTTCGGGAACCTGAGTTCCTTACAGAACTCGCGATCTTGCACGAGCTTTACTAGTCTGAGACAAAAGGCATTGATTTCGCACGTATAAAGGGTTTCTACTTTGATTGACGCGCTTTGCCCAGTGGATATAGCCACGGACACAACGTTAACGTTACGTGATAGCCAAGCTGTGGCCCGCAGTAACTTAGTCCAACTAGAGTACCTTGGTACCAGCTGGTCCAGTATAAAATTAAGGTCCGATTTCGTGATAATCGCATGAGTACGCCTAATCTCGGGGTCTTCCTCCAACAAACACGACAAGGTTGGCATTTTCGGCCACTATTCTGCTGGGTTCAGCAGAAAGCTCGGACCCCGTAACCAGAGGTTCATCTCATCTGCCAAGGCATGTGACACTCTCCAAGACGCCACATCGACCGAAATTAATTCTGAAGGCACACGCCTCCACTGTGAGACAGAAGTAAGGTCGTGGATGAGTCCTACACGACTGGCAACGAAAGTTGTCACACTCGATGAGGTGTTCTGTAGGTATTGCAACACTATTNGAGAATAAATGCAGTAACGGGTAACTTATCCTGCCTTGGTAGACTGGTACACCATCTTGCTATACATACACACACAACACGTGACGGTCATATTGAGGAGAGTTAAAAAAAGATAATGGGAATAAGAGAGGAAATGTAAGAGAATAAAGAAGGATACCTTACAGCAATGTACAAAATGATTGATGCTGTTGACTGGAAACTTCGCCACATCATATTATGTTCTCACTCAAATGTTTTCATTGTTCCTTGGACCCCAGCCAAGAAGCTAAGAAACCCTCCTGGAGCAAGGTTCAGCATGAGTGCCTTCATACCGCGGACCAGTCATGCGCCGGCTGCTGACTGTCACTTCAAGTGTAGCCCTCCACCGGCAAACGCGGCATGATGTGGCGGAAGGTGCGTTGGCATTCATGTGACCAAGCCAAAGAGACCTTTGGGATGAGATCAGTTTTACGAAGCATCGACAGGGCTTGTCCGTTTCGAAGACGTGTTGGCAAACATCGTCGTCGCTGGAAGGGTGTTCCCACAACACGCCCCTAGTGTATCAGAGGCACCGATGGTCGGAAAAGGATGTCCTATGAACATCCTCCCTTCGAGCGGACCAAGTTTCGGAGCCGTGCAGTAGAAGTATACTCACTGTTGAGTTGTAAACTTTATCTTTTCACAGAAAGGCTGGAATCATGCAGCTGCTAAAGATAACCAAATTTGACGAACGCCACTCGGGTTTTTACCGTGTGAATTCCCGGTCTCAGCTGATTTTTCACCAGCGCCGAGGGTACGTGAATTTCTTCGTTACTTTCTGCTCCTCACCACCAAGATGAAGAGCAAGCGCGGAGTTCTGCCAATCTCACAACAGTGCCTTGCACTCAGTAGACGCAAAGGCCACACCATACTGACTGACTGAAGCCTCTAATTCACACAAGATGTATTGGGCTGTATGTGTGCCTTCTCAGGTTGCGGCGATGTCCGCCGCATACAGTAGGTCTCGATGCATAATAGTTGGGAGCAGTTCAACACGACAACATTCGCAGTCTCTTGGGGCACACGATGCGATCTCGTCTACTGCAACTAAATAAGGAGGGGTGGGGTGAACAACCTTGCCACACCCCACTTAAAACGCTAAAATTGAGTGATAGGTTATCGCATTCCTTCGTTCTGTCCGAGGCCTGACGGTAATTTGCCTTCAGGACGTTCACATACTTCTCCGGCATACCTTTTCGAAAAACACTGTCGGAGTGCAGCTCCGCTAACCGAATCGAAGGTCCCTGTGTTGTCCGAAAAGACAACTAGTGACCTTCTATATGAATGGCGGGGTCCAAACATCTGGTGGAGTTTGCAGATGTGATCGGAGAAGCCGCGATAAAAACGAAATCCAGTTCGCTCCTCACAGATATGTTCTTCGTGAGTTTCACTTGGTCTCCGAAGTACGGTGGCTGCGAACAACTCTGACGCAATAGGAATCAGGCTAATCCCCCTGTGACTTGCACGCTGAGTGTGTGGCCCATTTTCGGAAGTGTAGCTGGTTCCCGGCAAATCTTGGTCATTTGAAACAGTCGATTCGGAATTTCCGGAGAAGAGCGGTTGGCTCTTCGACTGAGACTGTACCTGTTGCGAAAAGACAGTTTCCGCCGAGAATTTGCTCCATTTGTGAAAAACGGGTTTTTCTATTCAGGAATTAAGAACTTGTCAATATTTTCAAAACTCGGACTTCGCACTCCCTTCTGGTTACTCCGTTGGGTGGACTAGGCCGAAAGCCACTTAAAGCTGACAACACAGCTGCTGTGCCCAACTGTTTTCCATTTGGGCTCAGCAGAAAATAAAGCTCGTTTAAAGGTCGTCTTCCCTCTTAGTTTTTGGGGTTTATCTGTTGCGAGAGTTGGGTCCACCTACCTATGGTCCGAATGTCATGCCGTTTCGCGGCATCATCGCGTTTCGTTCGTATTCGAGATACTGTCAGCGGTCTTTGTGTTCGTCCTTGCTTTTCTTTATCAGGGGTACATTACAGTACCTCTATCTCTAAAAAGAGTAAGGAGAAGTTATTCTGAGCTAGGGGCGTTGTGACGTGTGAGAAACCAACTCTCAAGCCAGATACCTGTCCCCGAGGGCGGGGAAACGACGATAGACTAATGAGCAAGGCGGAGCCCGGGAGCGTAACTAGAGGCGCGGATGACCACTTAGGAATACTTGGCCTAGAGACTTGACCCCGGTATCAGGCTATGGATGGGCACATCGCTGGCTTTCTCGAGTACGTCGCTCTCGCACGGTTCCGCTGCGACTTCGACAAGTTACCAAGTGACAATAATCCAGAATACAACAAAATACGCTGCGCTCTGTATATTGCTACGACCGACGAGCAGGTAAATTTGCTGCCGGCAAGCACACTGTATTGAATCGTTCGTTAACGATTCAAGTCCACACCGAGTTACGCGTAATCTGTTGATTCAGTAAATGCCTCTCAATATTCCATGACAGAGTTAATCTATCTTCGAAACGGATAACGAGAAGGCGCTCGTAATAACTGGATTTAATACGGTACTAATTGAATCAATGTACAAGAAAATTGTCTCCCACCTCGAATGTGAAAATCCTCGGAAATCAAAGAAAGTGCCCGCACAACAAATTAACAATCAGGCACTGATCAACAATGGTGGACGATAAAACGGGTTGAGCTTACTCAAACAAATGGTCATTGGTTTGGTCAGAGCAAAACGACTGTTCATGCATGGAGAAACGACGGGAATCATAAGTTACTCAAGGAAAAATATGGAAGAAAAATGTCTAATTTCGATATTTGGAAGTTAACAGGGCTCGGACTAAATAGGGGTAAGGAAAACGGTCAAAGTAAGTTGTGTAAGAACAAGGAGTAATGTATCTCATTGGGGAAAAGAGTAGAGCGTAGAGCCACCTTTCAACATCAGGTCAACTTCAGAACTCTCAAAATAACGCAACAAACCTTGACAAAGTCATAACCGGGCCCCGAAAACCGGGTGTTTTTCCAGTCTCATGGTAGCACTATGAACAGCGAAAACGACCGGTTCGACGGGTGGGTCCACACACTGCTTTACCCGTGGTGACTTGGTGTTACTGTGCAGACGCTTCTAGAAAACAAAGTGATCTGATGTCCCGTCTTACAGTGCCATCTGACGTACATGTCCGCCGTCACCAAGGCATACCTCGGTGATTATACCGTAGGCCCAAACACCTCTGGGGGCCATTTCGTGAAGGAGAACTACATCGCCTACTTGAAGATCACGCGAAGCTTTCAACCACTTAGGTGCAACCTTCAGCTGGGGTAGGTATTCACGTCGCCATCGTTTCCAAAACACACTAGATAAGTGTTGTGCTTGTCTCCAGCCCCGTGTGTAACGTTCGCACAATGTAACCTCATCTGTAGTTAAGCCAATATTCCAGCGCAACAACAGCAAATCACTAAGACAAAGTACCTGGGGACTATCTGGATCATCATAAACAGGCACGAGTAGCCTATCGTTCACGATTCGTTCAACTTCCACCATGTAGGTGGTAAGTGACTCTTCATTCATTACCTGCTGTTGTGTTACCGACGACAGAACTCGTCTCACTGTTCGGATCATTCGCTCCCAGGCTCCGCCCCGATGACTTGCACC
>QNGE01004563.1:31242-59221 GCA_008508345.1 Paragonimus westermani
GATCTTGTCTGGTCCCATGGCACTATAAGGATTGATCTTAAGCAAGAGGTCCTGAACGTCAGACACAGAAAAGTCAGCTGTCAGGATGGGTTGTTGGAAGTGCCTCTGCGGGAGAATTGGATGCCAGTTTGGCAGATCCACATTGTAGACTGATGAGTAGTATTCCCTGAACATCTCGGCAACCACTTGGGGGTTGGAGGAGGTTTCCCCGTCGGGAAGCCGCAGAGAAAGCGCTGAGGGCTTAGTTTTTCTCTGGCGTCGTATATACTTGAAAAGAAAATTCTTATTCTCGTGAGCTATTTGTAGGATTTTCGACTGTACGTGTTGGGTGTGTTGCCGGATTTCCCGCTTGCACCTGTTTCGTACAGAGCGAAAGGCCTCTAGATCCTCTGGCCTATCCGTTAGCTTCTGTTTAGAGAATAGACGAGAACGTAATTCAAGAAGGCGGCGTATGTTCCGCGGAAGCGGTGCACGAGAGGAGAACTTCAATAGTTTTCGAGGAACAAATGCCTCATCGGCTTCGTGAATGGCAGCTTTAAAGGAAAGGTAGTTCAAGTTCACTGAGTCGGATGTGAGGCTGAGTGTGCTTAAGAACGTCCTTAGTGCGTTAAAGTCTGCGTTTTGGAAGTTTCGGAATGAAGTCTTTGTTACAGCGTTTTGGAGCCAGTAACAGATAAAGTCAAAGTTTAGTAGCATATGGTCACTATGCCCTAGCGGCGGTTTGATGACCACCCTATCTACCAGGTGAGCCTCGTTCGTAATGACCAGATCGAGCAAGGAGGGTGTCTGTCCTGGACGGTGCCTTGTAGGTAGATCGACATGCTGTGTCCAGGCTTTCTCATGGATCAACATTGCCAAGGACTTCGAGAACCCGCAGCCACAGTCCTCATGAGAAGCCGCCATAGAGTTGAGTTTGGGTGCGTTGAAGTCACCCATAATAAGAAGATGGGAGAAACGCTGGGCAGACGTGAGTCTGTCTAAGGTAGCAAGGATGGCTTCGTCGTCGGATGCACTGCATGACGGCGAGCGGTACACAACACCGGTAAGAAGCGTGTCACGTTTGCGAAGTTGGAGTTTAATCCAGAGCGTGTCGCATTTCTCTGGGAAGGTAAATTCCCCTACGACAGCTGGCACTGGGAGCTTCTGGCTTAGGAAAACGGCGCAGCCTCCCATGCGTCCACGGGAGGAGTCCGTCCGGTATAAAGAGTAACCAGGGACATGCAGTTCATTATCACTGATATCCGCGGAAAGCCAGGTCTCTGTTAATGCAAGAATGTGAGGGCTAGTGTCGTGGACCAGCTGTCTGATTTCTGGTAGTTTGTTCAGAAGGCTCAGACAGTTGGTGTACACGCACTTTAAGGCTACTTCTTCGTTTGGTTGGGTGCAAAAAGAGACAGAAGTGCACGAGGGAAAGCTTGGGAAAGTAGCCTCAGTAGTGAGGGGGGTTGTGCAACTGGCGGCGTAGTTCTGTGAGCCCTCTTGGGGGGTAGTGGCCGTTTCATCACAGCCTGGGCATAAGTGAGCGTCCCTGTTGGACGCTTCGTCCGCTTCTCTTGGCCCAAGGTCAGTGACGTTCGGACCGCTCTTGCTTTCAGAGCTTTCGGAGGGTGATTTGCGGTTTTGCACCCTCGAAAATTTGGATAAAGTTGTAGATGGGAAGAGAGTATAGGACGAAATGGCCCCGATGTAGCCGGGGGGAGAGCCATCGGAATGACACTTTTTTGGACCATTTTTGACGCAGGAGGGGATCCCAGCAGACTCACTGGGCTGTAAAGTTTAGGAATAAAAAATTTTTTTTGCGGCCGTTTTTTGTGTGAGATGATTGGGGGTCTAGAAGATTGGTGGTCCTTAGCACCTTTGGGATCTGTTTTACCGGCCCCCTGCATATCTACAGGCGCTTGACTTTCCAGTGAGATGGGGGCAGTGGCCTCTGAAGTGTGTGCTTGGGGTGGTTCGTCCGAGGACACCGGTGTCCCCTTGACATCAGGGATAAGGACCTTAACGCTAGCCTGGAGTTTGGGGTCAGCCTTGATGCATAACCTTGTTCTGGCAAGCTGAGAGCGCTTCTGCCGCTCCTGCAGTGAGCGATCTAGAGAGACTCCCCTGAGGTTTACGTGCTTTGTCTTTAGATCAACCATCTTTTCCAGTACTTCCTCCGCGCTAATCTTAGCGGGTAACGTCACAAGGAGTCCCAGTGACTTCTTGGTAGCTTTGGAGCGAAGTCTGCTGGCGGAAACCATTTTTGTAGACTCTGGAGAGAAACAAGCGTTTAGCACCGCTCTGGCTTGTTCCCCTGGAGAGAGTGTAGTCGGAAATCGTCCCCACAAAACAAGCCTCTTCTCCCGGAGTGCTCTGTCCTTCAAGCTCGTCGCAACTTCCTCAATTTGAGCCGTGGACAAAGCCACTGCCTTGCGAGCAGCTGCAGCGCCTGGAAGGGCCAGGGCAATGTACTCATTCAACGAGCTCAGTTCTGACTTCATGTCAGATAAAGTTCTCTGAGTATCATTCAGGGCTTTTTCTACGGTGGCTATCTGTGCACTTACATCTTGGGACGCCTTATAGCCACACTTGCACGCGCCTGACTTCTGCTTGTTCGGGGTGGCGAGTAGAGGATCTAACGTGGCCTCCAGTGAGGTGCAGCTATCTCGGAAGAGACAGCTCATACAGATAAATGGCCTCTTTGAAGAAGTGAGCAAGGCGCACTGGTCCTCTCTGAGGCCAGTACACTTAAAGTGGTACCAGTGTAGGCACGTCTGGCACTGCATACCGTTCTGAACAGTCATGCGGCAGCCGAAACGACCACAAGCACTCGATACCTCTGATCCACCGATGCTGCTGGATTCTGTGCGTGTCATTGTGTTATGGTCTGTGAGTAAAATGACAGTTGTTAATGGAAAGGAAACACGATGCTAGAAAATAATACGGATACTATCAAGGACAAAAAAGCTAATACACAATGATTTATGCTATTCCTCAGCGAATAGCAATGATCGTATACAATTGTTTTTTGATGCACTGAGCACCAAAAGGAAGCACAAGTCTAGAGAATAATACGGATAATATCGGAAACGAATAATAAAATACTCAATGAGTTATGCTATTCGACAAAGAATAGCAGTGATCGTGTATAATTTTTTGATGCACCGGGCACCAAGATAGCAAAAATATGAATAGACAATGACACCGAGGAAATTTAAACCAGATTTCGAGTTACCCGCACACACGACACCCATCGCGCCAATCGCCGACAGCACTTCCCGTGATTTCCCAAATGTTCAGTTACAAATCTTACACACCAAACTCGCTTGACATTGTGGGCTTCAACTGTCACCGGGTATTTTCGATGTTAGCGGTTGTGATAAACCTTCGATAAACCTCCACTACATACCGCTTAATGTCAGCTGGTGTACTGTATTCCAACAGGCTTCTTCAGTCGTTCAGTTTACTAACCGTCAACCCACGATTTTTAGAATGGGACTCACATACATGACGGCTGATACAGTGATTGTGCTCTAACTCGAAAGAGCACACAACCAGGCAGACATTTCTTCGGAACACATGGAAGCGTGAGCTGCAACACATGTCGCGATGACCGAATTGTTGAAACTAACAAGAATTGACCCACTAGACACGTCACTCACCCCTGCACACACCGTTATGCCCTTCATACTTCGCACAACGGTAATAAATCAGAACGATTTTAAGGGACCCATGCCAACTTGTCTCATCCCACTTCAGAACCGTCTTCAATTTACGGCTTGCCCCACAAATGTAAATAAAGCCGGTATCCTCCATGTACATATGAAGGCACTCTTGAAACTATGAGAAAGTGCAAACTTCACAATTCCCCAAAACCGCCTTGAAAGATGCATAGTAATCCACTTCTCGGGAATAAAGTGTCCTCATTTACTGATAAGATGAATGCTGTCTGTACCGTCGCACAAAGGTTTGTTTACATATATATGTATATGTATACATTCTTTCGGCATCCACGTATTAACGCATAAACATTGCCATACAAGCGGTGAAAACGACAGCAGTCAGACTGTAACAGGCAAGCCGGACGTTCTGGTTTCGTGTACCCGTTACAATCGTGAAACCCACTTTGTGTAGCGTGGCGACACCGACGGACAGCCTTCCTCAGAAGTAGGGGTTCCAGCGGTAATACTATAAAAGGAGATAATAGCAACAAGCTCGAACCAAACGCCCAGTAAAAACATGCACACGACTTACACAAACGAAGACCGAAGTGGCGTCGGCAGCAAACTGCGTTACATGACTGAATTTCGGAAACAACATGCCATAACGTCGTTTTCAGTTGTCGGTTAGTTAAAACAAACAGGCAAAAGTTAATGAAGCAGATTCCAGTATTTTTAATTTCCGAACCAGACACAAGCTAAGAAAGGGGGAATTGCGGTGAAATGTTTTTTACCCAAGGTAACTGAAGAAATCTCGGTCTACGGCTAGCACTCCTGTTCATGCTATCAATTGGTAGAATTGTGTCGGAAGACTTTTGGCGGCAGCTTGTTTTATCTGGATAACGCGCTGTTTCTATAAGGACTCGTGATCCCTCTCTAGTTTACCTTCGCTGAAATCGCAATTTCAAGTGAGTGGCCTTGCGAGGTGAGTATGTAGAAGGCTAACCCCCATACAAAGGTATGAACACAAAAGTCGGTTCGAAACGCGGTCCATGAATAGCTCTCTATTGGCACTCCCGGTCTAGGCGGAACAGGAGCACCAAGGAGACGGGACGCACGCACCAAAATTGTATTATTTGGTACAATTGTACCAGTTATCCTTAAGTACAGTTGAAGGCTGTATGAAAATAAAGCGGAATATGAAAATATGTACGATACCGTATAAGTATTACTCTCTGCCAAGTGGAATACTCCGGCGATCGCCAAGGAGTTCCAGGGATCGCATTTAAAACCTGCGATTGACACTGCGCACCCAGTGTGTTTCACTCTTGTCCGCTGGGCGCGTGCCTAGAGTGGAGACATGTGTGCTCGAGTTGGTGCATCCCTGTTGGTTTAGACACATCAGTTTATGTTTAATGACGAAGTGACCTTCGTATCAGGAAGGAGGGGGTTAGAAAAGGCATCTTCAAACATAGAGCACACAGATCGCCGAACGGTTGACTGTGGCCGCCGGCGTATTGCTGAATACGGTCGAAAAACATTTGATATCACCCAAAATCCTGATGTAGCACATCGGTGCTCTGTTTTACTTTCAAAGTTTTCTGCTTTCCATGTGCCTCCGGGTAACAGTTGTTTCTTGAAGTCAAGACAACTGGCAAACGTTGGCAGCTTCAGTATCCGACAAGTTGGTCAGCAAGCTGTTCTGTCAAATACTCTTTCAAGTCAGAAGCTTGTGTGGTGTATGCCGGAGATGTGAGTTTACGGTTCTAGCACCGTTATCTACCTGAGCTCACTTCTAGATAGCTGTCAATCCAATCGCTTTCTCTCTCAGGGTTTCTGGTGATGCCAAAGCTGAATCTCGTTTTCAGGCTGGAGTGGGAATCACACTGAGTTTCAGAGCAGAGCAGTGTTTGCTCGGTTGGATCCCAGTAAACAGTGTGTTCGATATCCGGGCACAACGCACTGACAATGGCGAAAGGCTTTTGCAGCCGTGCGCCTTTCACCGTCTCTGTATCTCGAGCACCACACCCCAGCTCAGAAAGCGAAATTTCGTTACATGGAGACCTCCGTGTACCTGTCAGCCGTGGACACAACTCGATCATATAACAGTCAGTTACAGATGTCACTACTCTGTTAGGTACTGTCGAGCCTTTCGGAGCAACCGCCTTTGTTTGGACCACGCTGTTGTGTGCCTGTTTTTTTTGTCATTTTTCCAGAGGACGTAACCCTGTAAATTCAAGATACATAACTAGCGTTAGAGCGAGGAAAATGTAGAGTGCTTGTCTGGAAGCATTGGTGCACAGATTTTCCTGTTCGATTCAGGCGAGAGAACTTAACAAACACCGGGAACAAATCACAACAGCTAGGAACCCATACTGTGAAGATGTATGTTCCGAATTAACTGTGCATTCACGACAGAATTGGGTTTCCCTCATCCATAAACCTCATAAACAAGCGTCGCCCGATTCCACCTGGTTCTGGATATAATGATGAACGTCGAGAAGTTAAACGCAAACTGACCAAAAGATTGCGCAAAGACCTTCAGCACTACTTGGTGGAACAGTTGGAAAAGGTGGAAAAAGCCTTTCTATCAGGGAAAAGTAGCACGCTTTTTTCCTTTATCCGTGGTTGTACTGGTCGTGAGACCATATATGAAGAAGTCAGTTCACTTATCATCAGTCAGTCGCGCCGATTTGACAGGTGGGCTGAACACTTCGAACAACAATTCATTTGGCCTCAACCAGATTGTGTGGGCGAAGGGACCGAATAGTTAATTATTGCGCTCCAGACGGCTCTCCTTCAGAAGCAGTAGTGACCCTGGAGCTCAAGTTATTGAAGCTTAACAAGGCTGCTTGACCAGACCTTGTCTTCTCTTTTCAAGGATGGAGGATAGAGGTTGACACTGACGGAACTCCTCCAGACGGTTTGAGAGGTATCTCGTGACTGATGCCTATCAATCAAAAGGGGGTCCGAAGCCTCTGTGACGATCACAGAGATATCAGTCTGTTGCATCTAAGTTGCTCACTGGTCTCATGTTAACTCGGCTCATTAGGGCCAGATAAAATCAAACACGCGAAAATCAGGCGAGATTCTAGTGTAGTCGTGGGTGCGTTGATCACATTTTCACCTTGCGCCCCAGAACTCTGAGGATGGTGTTGATGTCGAATATTTAACGTTTCTGCGTCCCAACTCGGCTCTATACCTCGACAATGCGTACGCTGTTGTTCTCGCTATTTGTTCTCGCTATTTTATTACAAACCCCAGCGAGTAGTCACGGTTTTCATGGTCGCCACATCCAAATTTGGACTGGGTGTCAACACAATCAAGACATGTTATTTTCAGCTTTCTCCGGGCGAAGGTGTTGTGCCTGCACCTGGAATCCTCATCCGTTGAGACGTCGTGGCTAACAGTCTGTCAACAGATCTGCCCGTAAATCGTGTGTTGCGAGCCCATATAACTAAGGTTAGCGTTGCTTTCAGGCGTGTTGAAAGGATTGTGAAAGTTCCGCAGCCCGAAAATATAAATCAGGCCGCTTGTTTACCGCTCAATGGTACGGTCAGCTGTGTTGTATGGCAGTGAAACTTGGACAGTGTCAATGGAATACACAGTATCTGAGCCACTGCCATATGCAGTCTAAGACGCATCTTGGGTATTCGAGGGTCAGACGTGATTCCGAACGCTGATTTACTTCGCAGAGTGGAGGCGGATGGGATTGACGTCACTGGTGCTCAATCGGCTTCGTTGGCCAGGTCACGTTGGCAGAATGGACGACGAATGCGCCGGCCATCTCAGATTGTTAGATCATTAGCGTTCTCGTAGTACACTCTTACCCAAGAGAGGATGAATACATTAGGCACAAGTGAGTTGTATCTGTTTTTAGTTTGCATCAACCGGTGCCCACCGTCTTTTATCAAGTCGCACGACCTGCTTTTCACAATTCCAGGTCATGGTACCCTTTTGCCTTTCCCCCCTCAGCTCTGTTGGTGTATTGTACGATGAGTGTCTGTCGTTTTTCTGTTCAACATCAAACTTCTGTCTTCCTCTTTCCCTCTAAAAAGAGTACAATAATACACACTCTCGTACTTCATACTTTCGGTATCTTCGATCTTCAGCTTAGATCTTACCGTTAAGGTCTGCTTTTTGTTTAGTTTTTTTTTAGTTTCATTTATAGTTTAGTTTCATTCGTTCTCCATCTACCTGATTCCCAATGGCCTGCTGAACCACAGAGGCTTCCACTTACATGCCTCATGGTCATCATTCTTCCTGTTTACACTGGGTATGTGTTGTTTGGCTGGTGTGGCGCAAACCATTTGTGGGAGGTGTCTATTCTCAGGCGTCCTTTGGCTTCAGTCAGTGATGGGCTAATCCTAATCGAGTGCCACCAACGGTGTGTTTGTGTGTGAAAATAAGATTTGAAGTCACCAACAGACTTATTTAACAGAAGAGGGGTAGATGAGACAGATTGATTTGATGTGGACGAATGTGACAAGAGTGGATCAGGCGGACGACACATAGGTCAGAGTTGTGATAGGGACGTGAGATAAGAAATATTATTAGTATAGATTCTGAAGTTCGTAGTTGTGCGGACAGGCTACCTCACGGTTGTCCAGGCCGAAGAAGAGGGTTGATTCGAGGGCTTCCACTCAAAACCTTCTGTTCAAAATAAACCCAACACACGGCATGACGGAACGGAGCAAGGAGTTCAAAGACAGTCGGGGCCGGTTATCAGTGATGCTTCGAATTCCATGTCCCTCGGATACCCAGTGTACTCGGGATGAGGTTGCGATAGAAGCAGCAGTATTTCTAGGAACCGCCAAGGAAGGCGAATCTGATGTTGTAGATCTGCGCAACCAAGAGGTATTCGATAAACGGGGCTGTTGTGACGCTTGCCTCTTGTCTCCGGAGCCCAGTAAACAAATTGTTCAATACGCCCTTCCAATAGGGTCCGAGCATTCAAGACATCCGGCGCACCTTTCTGATCCGTTTGGAGTCGATGATCACCACGAGATTTGTCCTTAGGTGACGGAGACCGAATGTGTCCGTAACTCATACAGATGGCATGCTGCCCGGAAGCCCACGTGTGCCTTTTGGAGGCATCTGAAGCTATTGTAGTGGGGTAACCTGCATCATGTCGTAGTGCTCTCAGAACCTATGACATTATGTAGGAGACCCGGTTGCCAACCCTGAGTCCGTCACGCTTTAATGGCATTACTGCTCATTTCCCAAGACTGGTTATCCACGACATGAACCCGCTTATTTTGCAGTTAACCACCACATAGCAGGCCGTTTCCCAACCCGAAGCCCTGGAACGCGCCCGGTGGCATCGAGCTAGCCCTCCAGGTTGCCTCATTTTAATTATTTGCCATAGCTGACTGCGTTTCGTATCAATCACCACCGCTCAAAATTAAAAGTTCACGGAAACCCAAAAATGCTCCAGCTTCAGTGAACATGGATTGCATAGCATTGTTAGGATGTGACGGCCTGTTGCATGAGACATTTCATACTTATGTGATGGGCTCATCACAATAGTTAGATTAAACGTTGAGGGTGATCGATCACCTACATCTTTTGTTCATGTCTCCTCTTCTGTCCGTGGACTTCATTTGGGAGACCTTTACTCTACTTGCTCTTCAGTTTCTCTCTTCTGTTGTCTCATTGTTGTCGCGATTCAGATACCGATAACCTGTTTCTTACCCGTCCTCTTCTCTGGCCTAACATTAAACTTGTTACAGTCAGCTTTTGGCCATTGTAGAATTTCTAGTTTGAATCGGTGTGCCTACGCAAACAGTATACATTTTTCTGTTTTCTTCATGTCTCGTGCTCTGTTGATAATGTTTACTACATTGCTGATCACTTTCTTTGCGCTTTACTTCTCTGGTTGTCTTGATTGCTGTTTGGACTGGGTACAATAACTAGACGACCATCGAACACAAGACGCCTTTGTTCTCACCGCTTTCATTGTTTAATCTGCCATTGACTAGAGCTGTGTATTCAAAGTATACCCGACATTCACACTACTACTATGATCCGCTCTGATATTTGCCCCACTCTCACAACGTGCCAGTCCGACATTCATCTTTCAATGCCAGCCGGTCAGATTGTAGTTCCTCGTTTCCGCTTGTACTCACTCTTTCACACTGACCCTGGAGTAGTAACGCGTGCGCGTGGTCCTACCACATTATCTGTGTGCCCCATGTTTACGTTCTTGTGGATTGCTACGCCGTTGAACGGCCATGGCATCGTTGTTGAGGATGGGGTGAAATGTCAGTGCTGATCACAGTGTTGATATACTTGTCAGATACACGTCGTATACACAACCCGAGCCAATGATGTACATAACAAAGAAAGCTTCTAATCACTGTCTCCGGCCCAACAACAGATCCAACAACTGAAGGTAGTGATCACACGAAATATAAACAATGTATGAAACATGATCAAACCTGTGCGAATCATGAAATAAATGGTAACGGACATAGTTGAGTTCCGGTCGCCGTTTTTGCATACCCCTTTGTTGAGATCACGTTTTTTTCTGTTTCTAGTCGTTTCCATTCAACACCACCACCACTTTGAGATGTCCCGATAGATTTCACCCGCCTCGTTATCAATTTTTTATATTCAATGTCAGCTTACGATCACTAGGGAGTATATTATTACTCCTCAAATTAGTCTAGATTTAGTAGGCCGTATTGGCACATCGATATATAGCAAGAGTAGAGATGAGGTCGCGAGAATGCACGGGGGATTTCGCTAACAGTCATGTTACTTCGAGGAAAGGGCACCTATGTATCCTGGTTTCTGAACACATGCATGCCCTTGCCCCAGCTAATCATTCTTGTTAGTAACAGCATGTCTTATTGTATTTTCGTTCTAGCTGTTATTGTGTTGTTGCCCAGTTTGGTGCTATGCTATATGCATTGAAAATCCCGGCATGAAATTATTCTCGGGTTTTTCTAATTTCGTACCCTATATTCGAATCTATGAATTTTGATAAGCTTGTCTACCACCGCTTCTGTCACTGATGGCGTTTGCAGGACTCAAGGATATATTCAACAAACAAAAGGTACTCATACTTCACTGCCATAACTGGACACTTGTCTAGACTTTTCGTCCAAAGAAAAAGTTTGCTCCAGACACTCTTCGCTACCACCTTCACAAGCAAGCCGAGGCTTCACTAAGCGCGGGTATCGATCTTCGCGAGGCTGTCAAACGTCCCGATGACGAAGAGCTAAACGATTGGATTGCTGTCCATGGTACTTCATCAATTTAAAACCGTCTCATTCTTGTTTCTATTTGTACATAGTTGTGGACTTCTACAATCGAATCAACCTGATTTACGGTACGATATGCGATCGATGCACGGAACAGACGTGTCCGACTATGTCTGGGGGCAAAAAGTTTGAGTATCGTTGGCGTGATAATCAGCATTACAAAAAACCTACCCCTCTGTCTGCCCCAAAATATATCGATCTTTTGATGGACTGGATTGATGCCCAAATCAACGATACCTCCATTTTCCCTACAGATGTTGGTCAGTGATTTTTGTTCGCTCTGCTTACATTCTGTTCCAATGTCTAGGCATTCCATTTCCAAAGTGTTATATCCCGACTGTGAAAAAAATATTTGGGAGACTTTTCCGTGTCTTCGTTCATGTGTACATCCATCACTTCGATAGGCTTCACGAAATTGGAGCGGTACGTTTATCTTTTGAGCTCCTCCACATCCAAACTTTCCTTTGTTTCATTTTTTATCACAGGAAGCTCATGTGAACACGTGTTACAAGCACTTTTACTATTTTGTGACTTATTTCAACTTAATCGATCCGAAAGAATTGGAACCACTGGTAAGCGTTTTTTGTTATCGTGTGTAACCTTTTCTCATCGTTGGGCTTCGAATGATTCAGTTATATTGATGGCTTTTTGACGCTTTTGCGTGTTGCAGGTTGAATTCCATCCACATGTGATCGCAGTTTCCTCATTTTGTAGATTTTCGAAACGGAGTTCTATTTTCTTTAGTAAGGCTATTCAGTATGATCTGTCTTCATCCGGGACTGGAATCAAGGGGTTCGACGAATTCTGAGACTCCATTTTGAGTGGAAAGTCACAATCGTGGGGTTATCGTTGGAAGCTAACAGAATGGTTCCTCTATGTTCTTGAGGTAATCAGGTAATTCAAAAACGGTTGTGGCTAAACGTCTGTGTAACAATTCGATTATGCCAACCGTGAGACAGGCTGATTAGTGGTCAGCTTACTGCTCTCCCGAACATGAGGAATCGAGGTAGGAATGCGCACCACTGTTTCCTTTCTTAAGCGCGCCAAATAAATAAGGCTTGTGTGAACAGGAAGGTTGCAATGCAGTGTAACTTGTGTCCTGTCCTTAAAACTAAGCGGCAGTCACGACGGCTTCCAAACCAAATGCCTCAGGTTCGATCCTCTTTACGATTGGTTGCCTCAGTTTAGACTTTGATGGCTTAACAACCGACCGGTGCACATGCGATCCGTCAGATCACTGGGTGACAACCGTTATTGTGGGTTGTTAAATGAAACCGGCCTAGGCTTTCTAATTATGAGGTCTTCCTCGCTCTATCTTGTGTGCAATTGTTTTATTCTTATAACTGGTCTAGTGTAACTACAGGGTTTACGTGTTGTATGGTCATAATTAGTAGTGCGCCTCCTGTCTTCTGAAGTGCGATGACGAGACTACGGCCTATGACGCTGTCTTGTTCGTAGCTTTACCTCAAATGTCCACTTTGGTCGCTCATATGTTCATCTTATTGTTAACTGCATGTTAAACGAGCCAGCATGATGTTCTTTGCTTTCATATCACTCTGTTCACTTTTTTGTAGTATGACAAACTACACACTTGCGTTTGTCCATCCCCTCTTCCGAAAGTCAGCGTCTCGCACTGATTGTTGGAGCTCATACAATCATGTGGAAACGGGCAAACCCTAAGGAATATAAAAAAGGAGACCTATTTACAAAAAACTATTATGTCTAAACGCAAGCAACATGCAAACAAACAACCAAGATACAAATGAAAGTGAAGCGTCGTCAAGAAGCGAGCTTGCTTATGGATCTGTCTTGCGTCATTAAGTGCGCATGCTTCGCATACCCTTCAGTTAGGAAACGGCAGCATTCACACCACTGACCCGATTAACCGCCATCTCACTTAACTTCCAACCACCGACTTTGTAACTTGTGAGGACCCTAGCCCGAGAGACGAATCGTATCTGCAGTGACTAATCCCTTCACTTTTCTACTCCAGGTCATTATCTACCCGCCTACCACCATACACCAGTCTGCTGGGGCATTTGCCAAAATGCTGGATTTTTTTAGTTTTTAGCCATGTGCCCCTAGTACATGGCCTAATCGTCTAAATTTTGAGTTAAGAAACCTGTTTGTACTAGCTACCAACCGTCTTCCTTCTAACTTGATTATTACTTGCCTGTTGATGCCATCCAAAGCAAGCGATCGAACAGAAATTGAGGGTCAGGTGCCTCAAGGCGGTTCATCTTTTAAATTCTGATTGTCCAGGTTTTGTAACCATAAAGTAGCATAACCCTCACAGACGCTTTAGATACACGACTCTTAAGCCTCAGAGGGATACTCCTCTGCCGCCAAAAGTGTCCCAGATTAGCGTATACCTCCCTATTCTTAAAGATACACGCTTTGGTTTTTATTTCATATACCTCCGCCGCTGGCGGTGCAGCTTCCTATCCTACAAACCGCTCAACAACCTCCGTGACTTTGTTATCCATCATTAAATCTATGTGTTCGTAGCATTCTTACTGAAGTACTTTGCACTTTGAGTCTAAGAAGCACATTCCGGAGTATTTAGCATAATGTGCGATGGTGTCCACCATATTGTCAATGTTGCCTGAAAATGGTCATACGGCAACACCTTGTCATCAGCATAGTAAAAATCAGCCAGTCTGTTATAATTTAAAGGCTGGAGTGTCCATGTGATGGAACAGTCTCATGACAAAATTGCACAAAAATAATGAAAATGGACAGCGCTAACGTATTCCATCTTTGGTGCCAAAACTGTCAGACGGTTCGCTGTATACTCTAAACTGAGCCGAACTATGAGAGTATAGCGCTGATAGTACGTTCGCGTACTTGATGGGCACACTGCTATGTTTAAGTAAGTCTTCAAGTGTAGGCCAATCCTTCCGATGGGAAGCCTATGTACAATCGGGAGAAACGGTCATTGTCGACTAGAGGTACTTATGACACTGCTTCGGAATTTGATGACAGTTAAAAAGTTCGATCAACATATCCTTATCCAGGACGAACGCCTGCACTTTCATCCGTAGTGTTCGTCTCCCGAACTTCAGTAAGTTGACGAAGTATAACGGATGCCAACCCTAATTATGATGATTCAGGCTGATCTCCCTGTGGCTTTCACATGAACTCTCGACCTTGAACGTGGGAACTGTAACCGAGTGACTCCACTACAATTAGATGTTTTCCGTCGCTGGCACAATCGGGGCCTCTACTAACGTCTTTACACCCTCGAAACTTGCCGGTACTAGGTCATCTAGACCAGCAGCTGTATGCAAAGTGTAATAGCGGACTTTGGTCTTCGTTGGTGGTTCCAAATTTATAGTCCATGAAGTTTGTGGTTGTAACACATCAGAGACAGGAGGCCTGCTGAACGGTTCATTAAGATGTTCTGACTACTGGTTTAACCTTCTGGACTTATTTCAGGTGGGTGTGTCATATGCCCCGCTTACTGCTTTGCCACCAGTTGAACGCCCTAGGTTAGTAGTGTGGACAAAGTTGAAGAGACCACTACCACTACTACTTCTCAAGGCAAAAGTGGCTTTCGTTTCATTAGGTTTTGCTCTTAGCCGGGTCCTACGATCGGGGATCAGGTAACGTTTGAGCTTCTTACGAATGTTTCTCCTTAACTTTTTATATGAACTGTCATATGACATATTCTAGGCTAGTTCGACCTTGGGTCTACCAGTGTCGTTATCAGTTTTTCCCGACAGCCATCATTTGCAACAAACATACGAACTAAACAACAGCGTGGTCTGAATCTAGGTATACGCTCCAGTGAAAATGGCAGCCCTGAATGGAGCCACACCGCTGATAACTAACCGACGTATGGCCTATCTGAGAGCAGGCCCAACTCGAAGAAGGAGGGCTCCATGTGTAACAGTGACGCGCACTAGTGCTGGCTAGCAATAGTCTGTGCTGGGCGCCCAGTTTCACTATTCACTCACCATTATCCGAGCGCTATGATGCCATACCAATGTTGCCCCCGAATCGAGACTTGGTACCATCAACTCGGCTGACCTTTTCGTTAATACCTCTGGCCAAACTGACTGTATTAGAGCTGTATGTCGACCTGAGGATAACGGTCAATTCCATGCAAAGAACCACTGATTCGAATCACCACACATCTGCTTGGGCAACTGTACAGTCCCCAAAACACAATAAATGCCATGATACACTATCAAGTGGGACTACGATATGCAAACTCTGAACTGCAACTTAAAACGAACAACACAAGCACACCAATATTTTTTAATAACACCAACAAGAATATTCGCAACACCCATAATTCCTTTCTGAATTGGCTGTCTTGCAGTGTGAACCTAGTCGCCCCGTCGGCCACATACTGTAGGATGGATAGGTGAAAACGTGCTACTGCTCACCCCTCCTCCATTGTCCTATCAAACTTAGCTCTCAGGCTCCTCTCGACCCCCATTTCTGGTAACTAATCTGCAGGTCCCACAACAGATACAGCTAGTCGTAATAACACTGCGCCAATAAGTCTCATCCCTTACCATTCAGTCTTAGGACTCCCTCGTCCCTTGCTTAGACCTAGAATGTGGATTAATATGGGCGCTTTCAACGTTCGCACTCGAAAACGGGTCAGCATGGCGCTCCCGTATGGACGTTGAACTCACGTCATTCAGTTCGTTTGCTTACTCTCCGACTTTAATAAAAATATTGATAGGCTTTTGTCTGTTGTTCGTTTTAAGTTACAGTTCAGAGTTTGCATATCGTAGTCCCACTTGATAGTGCATCATGGCACTTGTTATGTTTTGGGGACTGTACAGTTGCCCAAGCAGATGTGTGGTGATTGGAATCATTGGTTCTCAGCTCATCATTCTTCAGTTTTCACAGTCCATGGTTTTGGGCTCTGTGTTCTGAGAAATCAGCAGCAGTTGACCACTGACACTTATCCTCAGTCGAGCCCGCCAGGTGAAATCAACTTGCGAACAATACAGAGATGAGGAGACGGATTTTGATAATGTGGACCTAACCCTTGTTACTGCGCTGACTTAGGTGACTAGGTCACTTTCTGAGAATGTTGATCCGTCATTTAACACACCGAACATTCCGGCCTTCTCTGGCGCTTTGGCATGGGATTCAAGATGATCAACCGATAACTTGACAAAAAGAAATGAAAGCAGCCACTTGAACTGAAAGCCGCTTTTTTGTTCATTTCCGAGAGTCTTATGACTTTACCTACTTGTGAATTCAGGTGCTGTTGAGTTTTCGGGGTTACTGGGGTCCAGGTTACCTGTGAAGCATGCAGAAGTACTAGTAAGAAATAGTGAAAACCATACGGGTTCTTTTTTGCAGATGTCTTCGTATTAGCAAGCCTACTGTTTGCCTTTGAGGTGTGAGTACCTTAATGTTGATAGTTTGAATTTGGACGAGGGTCTTGTGAATTAATTTCCTTTTTCTAAACCTGGTGTGTTTGTGTGGTCTTCGACAGCTATCCATCAACTAACCGCTGGTGCATTGTTGTTAGTAATAGTGAAACGAAAGTTGCTGGTCGTTTTCCTCTGCTGCAAATGAGAGACCGAACATTTTAGTCCAACAGATTCCATCTGGAATGTTTTATGTAGATCGCAGCAACCATTCACATAACGAGCGTTCGTTGTTAAATCACTCATATCTGTTGACTCGCATAGCTTAGGTTCTAGCGGTATCGATCACTCAAACACCTGCGAACTTCCATATGTGCGCGTTTTGGCTGCACCTTCAGCTTGTGAACACATCGGACTCGGTTTGTTCATTTTCAGCAAAACATTAAATGCTCCAACAGTCAAACCCAAACTTCACGCTCGATTTGCGCATGTATCTTGTTTTGGTTACAGATTTTGTATAAGTTTACTGGGTTCACTTGATAGAGACTGAGAAGAAATACGCCAATTCAGGCTTGTTTAACGCAACTCGTTTTAAAGTGGGTAGGATTTAACGGTTGGTTCGAATCGAAATTAATTCTTTTTGATGCGTTCCTTGCTTTTGACTAAAAAAATCCAACATTGCTATCGTTTTCCCGTAAAATCTGTAAGACTTCACATTTGCGAATAGTTGTTTTTGCTCATTGTTGTCGAGTGTTCACGGTTTACAGTCTGCGAAGTGACTGCAAGAGCTTGTACTCATTTGGGATGATGGGAAACGGACCACAGTTTATCGGAGGACGTGGGAGTATCGACGGATTGTGGGAATGATTCAGTTTGCCGATATGAGACACGCGTTTGTAGGTGTCCAACTCTTGAGTTCTGTACGAACCTCAATTGACTTTAGAGGTGATGGAAGTATGCTACCTGTTCTTGCACACAGACATGGTTTGACGGCAATAACTTCTACCCTCGATAATAGTCATACTGACATATCCTATCTTGATCTTGAGAATCGTAAATTATTGACAGCTTTTCTTTAGGTTTCATTTCGAATGTCAGTGCTTATCATGTGAGAACCGAGCACGCGCAACCACTTTATAGGCTTACAACTCCTTTCCGATAGCTACTGCTTGTCTCTCCCTAATTAACTGACGTGATAACGTGAGACTTGATTCTCACGTTAAAAGTGAGGTGTTATGAAAATAGGGTACCGATACAAAACAGTCAACAGACTTCATCACTTCATTTTCAGTTCATCGATATACACAGATTAAGTAGATCAGAATTTTCCTTTTCAAGGTCGTTTTTATTGTTTTTTGTGAACGATTGATAGCATTGACGCGTTTTTCTGGATCAGTTGTTACCTATTTCATCATCATCATCATCATCATAGACATCAATACATCAGTGGTTCACACTAATGCTTAACTTCCACACAATCATGAAGAAAAAGCAAACCCCAGATAGGAAGAGAGAAGGAAAAAGATGGGACGGGAAGGGACCTAACTACTTAAAACAACAGCTACATCTATATTCAAACATTCAACATCAAAGGTGTCTGCACCTTGCAAACAAACAACCGAGCTGCAAGTGACAGTAAGGCGTCATCAGTGAGACAGCTTCCTTACGGCTTTCATCGCCCTGCGTCATTAAATGCACTCACTTCACAGACAAATCGGCCAAACAACGACAACATTCACGCGACTGAGCTCGATTAGCCGCCATCTCAGCTAGAGTCTCCAACCACCGACTCTGTGAGTCGCGAGGGCCCCAGCCCGGGAGACAAATTCGATCTACAGTGACCAACTCCTTGGTGAACGACTTCATTTCCCTACGGCAGGTCATTATCTGACCACCTCGCACCTTATATCAGTCGGTCGCAGTGTCAGCGAACAGTGCTCGATGTGGAAGACGACTAGTTGGCATCCTTAATACATGACCTAACCATCTTAGCCTGTGCAAACGTAGAGATTGAACAAAAGGACTCGTTTGGCAATCAATACCAAACACCCGCTTTCTAACCTCTTCGTTACTTACACGCTGGTTACCTATTTACGACAATACAAATAAAACCCTCTCTATGTGTTGGAAGCAATTCACACACAGTTTGAGGTAACCCACTTGAGACTGAACGTTTCCATATACCGTCGTGAGAACCAGGTTCAACTGAAGGCAATCCACTTCTGTTAACATAACTATTCGTTTGTCTATACTTTGGAATCCGGTTCAAGCGATATGTAGATACATTTTGATTTCATTTTTGACACATCAAGAGCGCTTTGAATGTGAGGTCACAGTTTCAGCTTCTTGATTCTAAAGAACGTGAACAGTGTATTAGCTTCATCTTCCCAAAGAACACTCTAGGTTTCTACTTGGATGAGATCACAAAGATATTACAGTACTTCCAGAAGTGTTTCTCAGGTAGAGGTCATTCTAGTTTTGTGCGGTCTTATCCACGTGTGTGATGCATTGAACAAGACAATTCGCTTTAATTTGCCAGAACCGTTGAACTTAGTATGTACCCACGATGAACAATAAGGTCTTGTTAGCACTGTTCGTAGTGTTTTGCAGTACTACACACTTTACTGCCTTCTGTTTCATAGTTTTCTTTACTGCATCGATCCTTACTTGGTCTTTGGTAAACCGTTCTATCGGTTACTTGCGAGAATTCGCCATGTATAAGGGACAACCACTGATTACCGGCTACAAGTTCTGCCTACCCGAGCTTTGCCATGATTTCGCTTGTTTTATTTTGCAGTTTTCCGATTGATTCATGAGGCAAACCACTTGTAAATACTTTTGCTAAGTTTGAGTTGATCATAGACTCAGTAGTGACAATGATTTTCATCAGTCACGTCTTTTTTGTGGTACCATCGTACAACGCTGTAGCTGAACTGATTCAGCCGTAAATATCTTGTTCACGATTATAAAAAGTCATCACAGAACTCATCATTCACACATTCTAGCGCCCATTAGATACTGAATTGACGTGGATCGCACCGGTCTGAGCTTACAATTAAATTCCCCTCACCCGATCCCGCAACAAGCATTGTGCTGTTCGTTTGGGTTATAAAGTAAAACAGTATTCAGTCGTACCCTCCGAGGTAGCTGAACAAACCGACTAAGTTTCTGCTTTTGGTAAAGATACAGTTTTCGTTTGCCAGAGTAATGTTTGAAGCATGCTCACTTATTTCTTGAGTTTTGATAGTCCCTCCTACGGTCAGCATTTGAACAGTCAGGGTTTGTTTCGACGAGACCACAGTGTGAGGACATGAGACCAATTTCAAACATTGAAGCATATTTCGTATATGCTTTTGGGTGCTCTGTTTCCTCGAAAAAGACCGTTTAAGCAAGGAATGTCGTATATTAGAAGTGGTTTTTCCGTGTGGGTCACCTTGAGAGAAAGGCACTGTAGCAGAACCCTTCAAGGTGCAAAAAGCTCTCTTTGTGATTCACCCGAGGCCCGTATTTCAAGCTGATGAGTGCATTGTCTGCTGAAATTTCAAATATTGTGTTGGATTGGTCTAAACTGTAAGCGATTGTGGATATTCTGTTCCAATGCATCATATTAATTCGTGATCTTTGATTGCAGGTATTGAATCATATCACAAAAATTGTATTCTTGCCTGTGTACAAATGAGTACCACTGAGAATTCCGCTAGTAGCTTCACTGGTTTCTAGGTGACTGCAAGCTACTGTCCTAACAACTTGTTTGTATCCGTTAATTGTTTTTCGAATGCCTGCTTATCCAGCTTTCTGCCTTCGCATCTAGTGAGATATCCTGCCTACAAGTTGTCCTCTAACAAGAATGACTGAAAGCAGGTGTTTGCAACTGAGCTTTTTGCAAGTGTTCATAAGCTGCTTTTAGTACTATGCTGTTCTTATCGCATCTTAAAGCTTGCAAAACTTGTTATTCAATGGACTTGCTCAATTTTGAAGCTACTCAATCGGTTTTCAGTCGTAATATACCCAGCTTCTGACCATAAATTGAATGCACTGTGGTTCTTACCCATCCATTAATTTGTTTGTCTTTGCTTACTCATATTTTTACAGAAAGATTTGACACAGCGAATTTGCCATTGAGCACCGTTTCAAGTCCTGTTTCATCTGGCCTCGTTTTTCTGTACATGTTTTTTGCCTCATCACTCTCGAAGGCCAGCTCTCAACAGTCAAGCACGTATTTTGGTCGCATTTCCAGCGTATGGCGTATGCTCAGTCGATTTTACCTTGTTCTAGGCGCGTATGTTGACACACGTGCCGAGCACTTTCAAGCATATGACCTTCCACTTATCAACAAACATATTCGATCCATGTATTTTCGACATTATTTTTATATCCCTATTTCAAGTAACCCACACTTTCCATCTTGCTTTGTTTCAACGTTGTCTCCTCTTTGCTTTTCTCCTTTTTTGGTCAACTTCCGGTGGTTTTTGCTTCATCTTCTCTCATCTGGACATCGCTTTCTTTCCTTCACTATTTGCATCGGTATTTCACTATGCTCAGTACAACGTTATGCAGTTACGGGGCTGCTTAAAAACATTACGAATTATGACGATTTCAATCTTGTACGCATTTTGCTGCTAATTTTATCGTGACGTCATTTCGGTTAGGCGAGTTTCCAAATGCAATTATGTTGCTTATGACACGGCCTATTCATTCCCTTTTTTGGACAACGATAACAATCATGTGGCATATTGTTTGTAGTCTCAAAGATTGGACTTAAACTTGTAAGGGTTTATGGCGTACAAGGAAGTGTTCTGCGTGTGGGTATTGCTAGAGGCAGCGTGTTTCGTTGTGCGACTTTTCAACGTAAGTAAGGATTATCGTTTACTTCATCGACTCTGTTCGAAGTGATTACTGTATCGACCTGGTTTGCGTACGTTACAAATCTGGGTCGAGCAATCGTATATTGATTATGTTTTGGTCCGTTCATTCGCACACAGCGAAACTTGAGAGTTTGCATTGCCTGCGTGGATCCCGGTCGGGGACCAAAACCACTACGCACTGTTAGACCAAAACTGGACAGGGTCAGTTATGCGTCAGTTCGTTGGATTGAACACAACCTGAAGGAAAACCCGACTTCCACTTACAATTCGGTAGGCTTTTACATATGCACTGATTGAGTATCCACTCCTCCGAAACAAACACGGTCATGGTTATTGTTGAGCACTTCTCGGTACCGATCGATTGTTGAGTATCGCTCGTTCAATCAATCAGTGTATCGCTTTGTCCAGTACAGTCCTATCTGACTCGCCACAATGACCATCAAATACCAGCATTTGGTTGAGTGATGGGTCACGACAACACTACAGGAAGTTAGCTGGCGAAGTTTGCGTGCAAGGATTCAATGGTGGGCGATTCGCCCCAAGTTGATGATGATGCGGTCTATGTGTTTGTCAGTACCCAGTGTATTAAAAAAAATCTGTTGGTCTTCCTTACCCACACCGTCAGCGGTTTGATCTGGAAAGACTCGCCGCGTGATCACTTACTAGTAACATTGTCTGCATAAAATAGCCGGATGTTTCAAAGCGACAATCCCCTGACCGATCGTTGCAATCCTGCAGAAAAGTCGAAATCGCGGTACAACTTAACTGTCTTCCTGTTCACGGCGAACGTATACAGGATGGATTGTCCTTTTGCATCCGGTACGGTGTTCTACCAGATGGAACGGTGACCGATTCAGCAGGTCCATGTGAGAGGTGAGTAAATGGGACAATGAATGGTATTCACTGGCGACCACGTGGATGGTCGGTGACACAAAGCGAGTACATATGATAGGTTGTATTTAACAACCGACGACTATTGGATAGAAAAGAGTAGTAAAGTGCTTCCCAGTGAGCTAACGGTCCTTCTACCCACACACCTCAGCATGGACAATTGTACGCAGCCGGATGTGGCCAGAAAACTGGGTCTGCTCGCAACAACCAGGTCCTTAGAGCGACCAATTTCCTGAAAGTGGACACTCTGGGAGCACTACGCATGTACGTCCATTGTTGATCCAGAGATTTTACTCAACTTGGTTTCTGTTCATCGCTGTGATCGATCGTGAGGTCCGTGACTAGACGAAGTACCAATCAATGTACACCTGATTGTTGAACATTCAACTCCGTCAAAATAATTACCTGGAGCCATGCAATCGGGTCAGTTGCACCGCTCATTTGCTGCATTGCGGCCAGCCTGTTCAACTGACTTGAGAAATCCCGACCTCTAGGCTATCGACTAAAGTTAACAAGTACCAAGCTTCACTTTTCGGGTGATCGAATTGCCTCGTCAGTACTTACAAAATATTTCTCCATAACCTTTGCCTAGTCATCTATCACGAAGTCAGTACATTGTGATTCAGACACTCGCCTAACATGTAACACGAAAGGTTGAGTTCACCCTTCTCTCTGGCGGAGAATATGCTTTACTGCTAACTTCTAGGAACAACAAAACTCGATTCTGTAGCAATTTTTTTGAGATGGTCCAAATGCGGATAATGTGCTCGAATAGGAACGTTTCGCAACTCGTCACATATCAGATTTTCTATTTTTTAATCAGCAATTGTCATTTACGTGGGGGTGGGGGTTGCCACCTGCTTCTTGTCTCCTGTCCACGACGTACATGATGATCGTGAAGGTCGATATGCTGCTCGCCACTGAACTCCACTGAAACTATTCTTGTTCCGAAGTCTGTTCGCAAACGCCAGTGAGGTAGTTCATCTACTTATCAGCTCAATTAGATAATGTCACAGTTTCGACTACTCTGGTCTGAAATCGTGGAACTATTAAATAGTTGAGGTTGGACTATCATGGGCGTTCGTTCGCGCCTCGTTTCATGTCTTAAGAATACTAACGGGAACGTAGAAAACACTTGAGACCGACGAATGACTCATCCTAAGCGGAACGTTCGACAAGTTACATTCCACCTCTAGTAGAGTTGGTTATTCGGATCAGCCGGTCTAGTTACAAACTTGGGGTTATTTTTAATCATCGATAGGTATGCTGATAATGACCGTTGTTTACCGTGTAATTATGGGTAAACGATAGGTCTGAACATGGATTTTGTAGGTAATGATAGGATGTGCATTACAATTGATCGCAACCGTCGCACTCCCATAAAATTTCCAGTAAGCTCCTTTGAAAAAGAAACACTTGACTCGAGTTTTGCTTTCATTAGACTGGAAAATCAATAGGAATGCGAAAGCTGCGATCAATTATGGATGGTGTTCAATCTGTGTGAAAACCGAAATCCCCTACAACTCATCAGTAATCAAGATTCCGCCCGACAATTTAGTTTCTATCACTTCAACTTGGAGAGAAGTCCTAGTAGAAGGGTCATCGATTAGAGTTAACAGAACGGTTACTGTGTCTCCTCTCGAGACGATCGGACAACCTGATCATTGCTCACAAGCGAGAGTGGATGAGCGTTCAGATTTGATGATTCGGTCGTCCCTAGTGTGAGGTCAACGGTGCAGTGGTCAACACGGTTGCCTCATGAACGCGTGGCCGGAGTTCGTGTCCCGGCCGTGGCAAAGATATGCACTACTGGCTAGCTCTAATGAGAACGAAACTTGAGTCTAGTGCCTCTTTTCGAAAGAGGCTGGCTGCAAAGTCTATGTGAATGCGAACGCTGCGATCGAATGTGAGTGATGTTCAACCTGAAATTAACTAAATCCCCGTCTACTCATTAGTAATACGTATTACACTCGTAATTGGGTATATGAATGTGGTGGGGAGACGTTTAGAGCAGTGATACTAACCCCTATCGGCTCACCGCTTCTGAAATTTTCGGCTAAATGTCCATCGGACTATGTGTACAGCGATGCTTGAGTATACTTTTCCCCAAATTTCTCATCGTTTTCCGTACAATGGAAACTGCTTAATTATCAAACGGATAATTGGTTTAAAGTGGCTAGAGTGGAATCGTCTGCTTTTAAGGTTAGAAACATCAGATAATCAATGCACGAAACAAAACTTTAGTCAACACAAAATCGATTAGGTTTCGCAATGTGTACACCACGTACTTCAATAAAACATGATGCTGAAATTTATTTTTCACTTTTTATTTGTGAGATTCGACTCTTACATTAGTTAACCGCCGATTGTACTGAATCATTAATGTTTCAATAACACAGTAAGCGAACTGACATTTCTTTTGCAATAGTCTAACGTGTTTTCTGAGCTTAACGGGTTCCTAGCCAACTGTAAAAGGTCTGAAACCAAGTTTGATAATAAAACTAGGTAGTTACTATGGCCTAATAAGTTCACGTTGCTTAATATGCGACCTACTTTACTCAATTCTCACTCAACGAAATAAGCAAATAAGGAAGTGATATGGCGCACTTTCACATTTTACCCTGAAGCAAATAACTTCACACACTTCTGCAACCACGTGAGTGCTGGATCAATAGAAGGACAGTTGCGGTTGGTTTCCTTAAGGTGGGCACGCCAGACAAGTAAGAATAGGCTGACATAGCCGATCACTAGTTGCGTTAACAAGCAACTTGCTTGCCAAGTCAGAAAACTTATGTCAGTGACTGAACCCATCCATTGAAGCCAACGCGCATTTTCCCAATCTTTCATCCTCTTAAGACTCAAACAGTCCCTACAGTGAATCGGTACCCTATCGCCTCTCACAAGGATTGAATTTCCTTCGTAATGGAGCACTGATTTCTTGTAGAAATCGGAATTTACTACTGATTCCGTTTTGTTGATCATGAACAATTGTAAGGAAGAATATTCACAATTCTTAATGAGTAGCTCCAGGCCAAGGAACGTAGATTACTTGATTTCGTCTAGGTACTCTTCACTGTTTGTTTGAATACCTTCTTTCCCTTGGACGGAATTGTACTGTTCACGACCTCAAGGATCGAAGTAACAATGAAATCGGCTGTTTAAGAACGCTCGCAGACCATCACTTCAATTCCAGTTTCGTTGTGTTTTAAATCCATCGGATCTCCGAACCGAAATGTCAATTTTCGTATTAAGAACAGGCGGTTTGGAGGACAGGCACAGCGGCTGACGACACGAGTGTCGCCGGCTCAAATCGGTCTACCCGGCTATCTTTACTTGATGAGTTCGAGCCGAGACGAAGCTGATCAGAGTGTAATGAGTTCGACCCTAGAGGGTTGTGG
The DNA here is from genome assembly GCA_008508345.1 of Paragonimus westermani. Lineage (NCBI taxonomy): Eukaryota > Metazoa > Platyhelminthes > Trematoda > Plagiorchiida > Troglotrematidae > Paragonimus > Paragonimus westermani. Next base: position 56,645 of record QNGE01004563.1, read on the forward strand.
GCATCAGTTCGACAGATATGGTATTCGAAAGCAATGATGCTTCAAAAGGTTGAACCGATTGCTTATAGTTACCAAGACGAACGTTCTAACTAGGATGTTTGTCATCGAGAATCCCCATCACATAAACTAACTAAACAGCTAGCAACCGTATTACAACGAGTAATCGTTAAGATGGAACGTAGTAAATCTCAGCTGATTCATTTTGATACCCTGACGGGATTTTCACAAAAATTGATAGCAATTTGCTTCGCATCAACGTGCATAAAACGAACACTTGAAGTATCAAACCAAACCTCGAGTGAAGATGGCATTCTGGAAGGTAGAACGGAGTCTGCAACCTACCACATACTGAGCGGCATAACAGATTTGGGATACTTTGCACACGAGTGTAAACCGTAGTCTTCAGAATGAACGTTAACCACATGCCCCCTGTTTCCTTTACTCTTCCGATGTGACAAAATGGATGTTAGTCATAGAACCAATGGTACCGGTGATACAACGATTACTGCACAAACAAAACAAACCGCAAATCATCCCGAGTCTTGAATGAGTTTCAACATTACAAGAAAACTAAGCGTAGAATTAAGAACAAAAAGAACTAGTAAGTATGACCGTTACACAAACAGAACGGAAGCGAATGAAGCCGCTTTGTCACGATCTCGAACGTGAGGAAGGAAACCAATAGAGATCATGCAATGTTGACAACATCTAATACATGAATTCGTCGTGGACAGAACAAAGAACACGGGGGCGTGCCTGGTCCAAAGCAGGGTGGGAGTAGACAGACACGTGCTCTGATCTCTTAGAGTTTGGCTAGTAGGTTAACGAGTCAGGGAATGGGTTTGGGAGAATTTGGCCATCGTCCGAGAAAGCCCGTACACTTGTGAAGTCTGAAGATGATGATTCATTCGAGAGTCTTCTCAATCATGCACCTCAGACTGAGCGAGGTCATTGTTCCATGCCAATACCAAGAACGCTTGCAGTAGGTGTGTCGAAATTCAGTTTGCTTCAATACCCCGGATGACTTGGGAATTATAGTAGTGCAACCCCTAGGACGTCTAAATCACTCAGGTCAGTGAGTCTGGGCATTTCCTACGAGCATACATGCACCTGCACAGGTCCACTGCGCCCACTGAGCTGGAGTTATGCGGCAAAAATAACGCAGAAGTGAAGTATCATGTTCTGATTTCAGAGTGTGCCGTTAATATCGTAGGGTGTTTATTCGCCAGGTGTGCATACCTGGGAGGTTGCAACGATGTAACTGGTCGCGTGTTTCAGGTGAATTTTGGCCAGTGAGTACACATTTTGTGTTAACGCAAATGGTTTGAAAGTTTTCTGGACGTCCGTGACACCACACTGATTGCATTCTATGTAATCGTTTTTTCATAATTAATGCATCACAAGCTCCGTGGTGTACTTCAACTCTCATTGGGAGCATTCTATCCCATAAAGAAAGTCAGGTATAAACGGAAAAGGGCTTGGGCTAAGACACAGCCCTGCTTCACATCAGTGGTAGTTTCAGAATCATCAGAGGTCGATTCACACGATTTCACCTTCGCCTTTATGCCCACACTCAACGTTTTGATCGATCTAGCGAACTTATCTGGACATCCAAACTTACCGAGCACCTTCTACAACGCCTCACGGCCCATGAGTGCAAGGTGTTAGTGAAATCCCCCCAAGACGACATACAGCGGTTGGTTGTGTTCACATCACTTCTGAATCTATCTAGCAGTAAACGCCAGTTCGATCGTAGTGTGATTCGTGCGTAATCCAAACTGTTCCTCAGAAACATTGGCCTCCAAAACGTCCGCAATCAGTCGGTTCAGGAGGATTCTTGCAGACAATTTTCAAGCGTCGCTCACTATACTAATGCCCTGATAGCTATCTAAGCATTACTTGCTACCCTTACCTTTAAACAAAAGTAGGATATAGACATCCTTGAATTCTGGATGGAGTACTTGCTGATACCAGGTAGATTGAACGGACTGGCAATCCTTTATCACTTGCAATCTTTCAGTTTCTTAGTTGCCTGATGGCTGTCTGTAGCTCTGTCAAATTCGGGGTGAGAATTAGTGAAGCTTTGAAAGCTTGTTGCTGTTCACGATCATCTAATCAATGATAGCAGGACGGTCTAGTAGGCTACAAAAGCGTTTGCGCCAGATTTTCATAATGTCCTCTGGCTGGGTACAGGGAGGGCCAGTATCCACATCAGCCAGTGCTTTGGTAGAATGGGCGGGTGGACCGGAAATCGCCTTGAAAGCATCATCGAACTTGTATTTTTGGTGGTCAGCATAGTCTTGCATAGTCCTGCTCACCTTGCTTCCTCCACCAGTCGTTCTTGATTCCGCGAACACTTTCAGTGAGCTGATGGCGAACATTGCGGAACGTTGATGTTTCGGCCTTTCTATATGGATTCATTATAAAAGTGGCAAACGCTGCGTTCTTCCTTGGTGTCAATTTGGAGGTAGTCGCGTTGTTGTCGTCAAATCAGTTCGAGCGTTTCTGGCGCTGGATAACGATCGTCTCGGCGACTTCTGCTGTGATCTGCTTACCCTCGTGAGTAATGGATATAGG